>CATIWR010129785.1:0-104738 GCA_949677035.1 Omphalea diandra | reverse complement strand
TTACATGGGAATAATATGATTATGTTTTATTACATGTATATATGATTGAATTGTTACATGTTACATGGGAATACAGGCCAAGTGAGAATCAAATGCTCTTAACGATTACTTGGCATATCATTTGTGAATAAGCACTTGCATATGGAATTAAAAGGGGCGTTGTGACCGACTTGTCAAACACTTGCAAATTACAGGAAGATGGACCAATAGGTCCCAAATCATATGTTATATGAATCACATGAATATCTCGGGAGCAATGTTTGCCTTGCTCAGTCACGACAAAAACAAAGCTATTGCATTTACACTTGCATAGTCAATTGTTATACTTGCAATGTATCTTGATGATATTTAATTATAGATTATGCCATAAGAATTTGATTATTGTTTTTATTCACTGAGTCACAACTCACCAAATCACAATTATTTTTCAGATACTGAAGCATAGAATTTGGACACTTTGGTACATAAAGTTTTGCATAGAGACACATGGAACATAGGTCATCGGCTGAATTGCAACTCTCTCTCCTTGCGTCATGTACATACATTTGATAGGAACTAGTTATGGTCACTAGTCCTGACATTAGTTAACACATATGTACATTAAATACATATGGGATTATAAATGTATGATGAATAAAGCTTAATGTGTATGCATTTTCGAACGTGAAATGCCATGAATTGCAACTGAAGATGATAGTTACAGTTGGTGGTATCAGAGGGTTCGAGGACACGTGGGGCAGACGTGCAAATTTCGGTGTGTATGACATCATGGGGCCTATGGGCAAATCCCGAATGTTGAGTGCTCTGATAGGTACCAGCTGTAGCCACGTTGTGACATTACAAATTGTGTTATCAAAGCTGATTTACAAATGAGATCAATGGATGTCACAGTTATTGGTTTGACTAATGAATTTAGATGTTACAGTTTTGGTATCAGAGAGGGCTCAAGCATACGCTGGGCAGACGTTCAAATCCCTATGTGTATGACATTGCGAGGCCGATGGGCAAATCTAGGATGTTGAGTGCTCTGATAGATACTGATTGTAGCATTACAGATAGTGGTAAAAAAAAATGCTAACATTCAGTGGTATCAATGGTTGTTACATTTATTGGTGGTATCAGAGCAACATGATTTGTAAACACAAGTGGTCGTTACATTTATTGGTAAACACAATTGGTCGTTACATTTATTGGTATCAGAGCAAATATGAATACGGTCGCTACATAGATTGAGTGCAAGCCTTTGGGAAGACACTTATGAGGTTATATGTAAGCCTTGTAAAACACAAAATTATAAAGTTTGGTGTGAGCTTGTAAAACACCATTTAGTGTTAGTGAAATAACCAATTAGAGAATTGGGGAGTGGATGTAAAATTTATTAATGCTTGAACCATTATAAATCTTTATGTTCTCTCTTCTTCTACTACTTCTCTTTAAAATTGCTCTAAGTGCCTTATCACTAAAATTTAAATTTCTCACCAATTCAACCTTCCTTCTTAGTGCACAAATGCCAACAAGTGGTATCAAAGTTAGACCTTAACTCAAAGCCTTAATTATGGCACAAAAAGGAATCCATTCACACCTTAAACCTTTTTTTAATGGATTTGACTGTACTTATTAGAAGTATAAAATGGAGATATATCTTGATAGTGATGTGGATTTATGGGACAATGTTACTAAAGAATGGAAGCCACCCACTAGAGTAATGGATGGTAGTGAAGAACTACTCCTGATGGATGAATGGGTTTAATCACATAGAAAATCAAATGGGGAAGAACAAGAGGGCAATGACTATTCTCTTGAGCTCCATGTTAAGAGAATAGATTAGAAGAGTCCAACATTACAAAACTGCCCATGCCATATGGAAGGCTATAGAGAACTATTATGAATGTACTATTCTTATAAAATCTAATAGACTATAAATGTATGTGATTGAATGGGAGTTTTTCATCATGATGGAGAATGAACTGGTCTCCAACATGACTAATAAGCTCCTTATAATAGTCAATAATATGAATAAATACGAAAGAGTGCTAACAAATCATGAGGTAAACACAAATCCTCAAGATGCTTTCCATAGAGAAGTTTGGGGTAAGAGTTTGTATTATTCAAGAGTCCAATCAAGAGATTGGAAAGATGCCAACCAATATGCTCATTGGAAAACTTTTCATTCATGAGATAGTGCTAACAAAAGATGAAGAAATGAAAAGAATGAGATCTTAATGTAATAAGAGAGAAAAAAAAAAGACTCTTGCTCTTAAATCTAGCAAGGACAAGGAAATTGAAGAAAACATTAGTGATGGAGATAAGAGTGAAAAAGAGCAAGAAGAACTTGAATTACTCTTAAAGAGGTCTAAAGAGCTCATGAAGAGAAGAAAAGAAAGAAGGAACCTCATGAAAACATCATCATCACCTTAGTTCAAAAAGAAGAAGAATGAGATGACTTGTTTTTGAACATGGAAAGCAACATAAAATAAATGTCCCAAGTTTAACAAAACGAAGAAGTGAGATAATAAGAAAAAGAAGGGCTTTAAAGCCACTTGGGATGATGATTCAAGTGAGGAAGATGAAGAAGAAAAGGTTGCAACTTTTTCTTCATCACTCGAGAGGACAACTCACATGAGGAAACTTTTTCTTTTCATTCTTATGATGAATATGATGCATCTGAGGATGAAGATGATGAACTTTTTGAGGCTATGCCATTAAGATGTGATAAATATAAATAAAAAAAATAAGATTTATAAGAAAAAGAGTTCAAAACTAGAGGATAAGTTTAAATGAATTTGTAAATAACATGAGAACCTCAAATGAGGAACTCAAGAAATCATTGAAAATAATTCTAAAACCTCATCCTCCCTTGATTCTTTAAAAATGGAAAATGATTCTTTGAAAGGTGAAGTTATAGAGTTAAGGAACTCGATCTTTAGGTTTCATAAAAGGAAAAAAAAAATCTTTAGAAACACTTATTGTATCTCAAAAACTACCCCTAATGAGACGTGGACTTGGTTTTAATGAGGCTTCATCATTTGCATCCTCACTTCCCACATTCATTAGAAATTCCACTCCTCAAACCTCTAGCATAGAGGTGATTAGGAAGAAAAGTGATCCAAGCATTAACCCTCCTAAGCTTAAAGACAAAGGGAAGGCCATCCAAGGTTCAAAAGCTAAGCCTCAAAGAGCAAATCATGCATACATATAGACTAAGAGGCATGCTCAAATGTACACATATAAAAATTTCTCTTCTACTGCTCACTACTCTTGCACATGCATGCATTGCCATAGCTAAAGTATGAAAGAGCCTTTTACTCATACTAAGGTTGCTCATAGGAGAAAGTCTTATAAGTCTAAGCTCTAATGCCCTTTTTTCATGAGATATGGGCATATTAATGTCTTTTGCTACATTAGGAAGGCTCACCTTAAATTGAAGCATCCTTCTAAGCCTAACCCCTAAGGACTTAAGTATGTTTGGTAACCTAAACATAGGTGAAATGTTTTTTATTTTTAGGAATGCTTGGAAGCCACCAAAGAAGACAATGATTAACATGTGGAAAAAATATGATAAAAAATAAAAAGCTATTCATTGCCATTAATGAGAAGGATAGTGGCAATGCCACATTTAAGAATAATGTCGAGGGTAAGGTCATTGGCATTGGAATTGTTGGTAAGAAAAGTTGCCCTCTCATTGGCAATGTTATTTTGGTTGAGCATTTGAAACATAATTTGTTAGGAGTAAGTCAATTACATGATACAGGTCATAAAGTCACTTTTGACCCTAGAGAATGTCGACTTACCACCTTGGTGGATAAAATGATAATCTTCAAGGGTGAAACAAGAGGCAATACCTGCTTAATTGACTTAGAAAATTTGGCTAACCAATCCTTTAAGTGTTTTATTTCTATTTGCAATATGTCTTGACTTTGGCATAAAAAACTCAGACATGCTAGGATGGAGCTTCTATAACACCTATTAAAATGAGAGCTAGTATAAGATCTTCCAAAGCTCAAGTTCATAAAAGATAAGACATGTGGACCTTATCAAATGGGGAAGCAACACTAAACATCTTACAAGGCAAAAAATATGGTAAGTACTTTTAGGCCTCTTCAACTTACTCATATGGATCTAGTTGGACCAACTAGAAATTCTAGTCTTGGTTGAAAACATTATGTATTTATGATTGTTAATGAATACTTTAAGTTCATTTAGGTATCTTTCCTTCCTCATAAGAGTGAAACTTTGTTGCATTTAAAAGTTTTACCAAAAGAGTTCAAAAGAGTATTGTTTGACAAATGGAATTTCTCACAACTGTTCAAATCCTAGGACACCACAAGAAAATGGTGTTGTAGAGAGGAAAAATAAGACATTGATAGATATGGTAAGAACAATGCTTAATGAGTACTCTTAGCCTAATTACTTTTAGGTCAAATCTATAAATACTACAAGTTATATTACAAATCGTGTTTTTAAAACATCCATTTTTAATAAAACCTCTTATGAGTTGTGGAATGGTAGAAAACCTAAGATTTCATATCTTAGAGTGTTGGGTTACAAATGCTACATACTTAATACCAAGGACAACCTCAGAAAATTTGCCTAAAAAATTAGTGACGACATTTTTCTTGGATACTCCACCCTAATAAAGTTTATAATGTCTTTAACTAGAAATCTATGGTGGTTGAAGAGTTTACAAATGTTGTACTTGATGAGTTTAGCAAATTTCATCTTAGAAAAGGTTCTCGTGTTAATGATCCTATAGGTGACTTTGAGAAGTTGAAGCTAAACTTAACACCCAAGGAAAATGTGATTGATCTTTAGGATCATGTGCCACCAATAGAAGAAGAGCAAGCTCAGCCTCAACAAGAAGAGAACCAAGCTCAAGAACTCCCTAAAGGATCTTATCATTAGTGAGTCATCTAAGGGAGTAAATATGAGAGCTTAATTACATGCTTTAGATAATAATCTTGCTTTTGTTTAACAAATTAAGCCAAAGCCAATTGATGAGGCTCTTGATGATGAAAATTAAATGATTGCTATGTAATATGAGCTTAACCAATTTAAGAGAAACAAGGTTTAAGAACTTGTTCCTAGGCCCAAGGAATACCCAATTGTAGGTTGCAAATGGGTGTTTAGGAATAAGTTAGATAAATAAGATTCATCACTATAAATAAGGCTAGATTGGTTACAAAGGGTTCCAATGGAAAGGGAGGAATTGATTATGATGAACATTTGCTCCAGTAGCAAGATTAGAGGCCATTAAAATTCTTTTAGCATTTTCATGTCATATGAACTTTAAACTTTTTCAAATGGATGTGAAAAGTACATTTTTGAATGGTTTTATTGAACAGGAAATTTATGTTGAACAACCTCCAGGTCTTTAATCTCATGATTCATGTCTTCAAATTAACTAAGGTTTTATATGGTTTGAAACAAGCTCTAAGAGCTTGGTATGAAAGGTTTAGTTCATTTCTTTTGAAAAATGATTTTGGAAAAAGCAAGACTGACACAACATTGTTTGTGAAAAGCATACAAGGATACACTTAATGTGACAATTTATGTTAATGATATCATCTTTGGTTATGCTAACTAATCTCTTTGTGAAGAGTTTGCCTAGTGTATGACTAAAGAATTTGAGATGAGCATGACTGGTGAGCTTAAGTTCTTTCTTGGTCTTTAAATTAAGCAAACCAAAGAGGGCATCTTCATCAACCAAGCAAAGTACAAAAAAGAGTTACTCAAAAAGTTTGGCATGGATGGATGCAAAGTAGCCAAGACTCCAATAAGGGCATCAATTCAGCTAGACGAAGATGAATTAGGCAAGCCTATTGATGAAAAGAATTATAGAGCTATGATTGGTTCTCTCCTCTATCTTACTGTCTCTAGACTCGATATTATATTTAGTGTTTGCTTCTGTGATAAATTCTAATCTCATCCTAAGGAATCACATTTGCATGCAATTAAAAGAATTTTAAAACATTTACATGGTGCATTGTGTTTAAGACTTTGGTATCTTAGAAATTCATCATTTAGCATTCTTATATATTTGGATATGAATTTTATGTGTAGTTTATTGAATAGAAAATGCGCTTCCATAACTTTTCAATTCATTGGTGAATGTCTAGTTCTTGGTTTAGCAAGAAACAAGTTTCAATTGCCTTATCCACCATTGAAGTGGAATATGTAGTGGCTGGTTGTTTTGCACCCAAGTTCATTGGACGAAACAATAACTCAAGGATTATGGAAAAGATGATGATCACATTCCCATCAAATGTGACAACACAAGTGCAATAAATCTTTCAAAAAATCCTATCCAACATTCAAGAAGCAAACATGTTAACATTAGACATTATTTTCTTAGAGACCATGTGCAAAATGGTAATGTGGTGTTAGAGTTCATTAACACTAACCACCAACTTGTGGATATTTTCACTAAATCTCTTAATGAAGAAAGGATGAATTTCATTTAGAGGGAACTTAGGATGCTTGATGGAAGCTCCCTAGGGTGAAAAAAGATCTCATTATATGTATATGTTATTGTTAATTGATGATTAATGATTTGCTATGATTGGCATACTAGATGAGTCAATTTGATGTGCACTTGAGCTTTTCTATGTTCAAATGAAAAAATTGATCATCAAGGTGTAAATTGATCACACTAGTTTGGGCTAAATATTTAAATTTTAATTTTAAGGTTTTTTTTTAAAATTACATCTAAATCTCAATTGAGACTTCTAGACACGACTGTTATTTTCAAGTTAGTTTTAAATTTTCTAATCCTTTTCCAATTGCGCTCATGACTCCTTAGTCACCACCACAATAATTCAAAATTTAAACTTTCAAACCATTGATCTCACTCTGTTCCAAGGATTTTCTAACTGTTACTCACATTTTTTTTTTAAAGATTACGACTGTGACATGTAATTCGTAATCTTGACATGCAAAAATCCAATGGACATTAACCATTGTTTATCTAAATAGTTCAACTACTCCATTAATGCATTTTAAATTCTGCCATTTTAAACTCATTTCTTGCCTATTTAAATCCCTTAAATGTCTTTTGTTTCAATTTTTTCCTCCTCCCTCATTCTCACTTTTCTCATCTTTTTAAGACTTCCTCTCTATGCACTCTCTTCTTTGTCTTTCTTCCATAGCTTTCAAGAAGTTTACCAAAAAAAAAAAAGCAAGAGGATTTCTTAGTCCTCTTCCCCTCCTCCTAGAACCTCTTCACATTTACATAAAATGAAAGGAATGATAAGGAAAGAAAATAAAGATATGATGCAAATAATAAGAAAGTGATTTAAGCTAACAAGATTCCATCAACCTTTCTTCTTTCTACTCTTGGATTAGAGGAAGAAATCTATGGCTACCTTAACAACTTGAGTTGGGTTCCCTTCATCTTTAGAGAAGAACTAGGCTATAAAGACATTGTATGAGAGTTTATGTGTATAATAAATATAAGCAAAGATGTCTTCTCTCTAATAGGTATGCTTGGTTTAAAGTTTCAATATTTTGGTAAGGAATTCTCTCTCTTACCCCTAACTATGCTCTCTCTTCAACTTTCAAAAAGAAGAAGACATACCCATAAGCTTCAACTCCTTTAACTTTAACTTTTCAAAATTTTGGCAAACTATATCAATTGAAAAATGGCTTGACCCTAAGAAATCCATTGCCAAAAACATCAAGACCCTTTCTATATGGCTTATTTATTGCCTCATCACCTTCTTCATCAATGTGATAGGTGATGGAAATGGAAAAGTTTCATAAAAAGACTTGTCCTTTCTCTACTGCTTTCTTCAAAAAAAGAAAACCAATCCAAAAAGGGAGATTTTTCATAAAATAATTAAAGCATATGAGCCAAAAAGCTAAGTGCCAATTACTCATCCCATCTCATGTGACTACCATTTATAGGCATGTATGAGCCTTGATTCCTGAAATTGAGGCCAAACTTACCCCAATTCATCTTCCTAGTTCAAACTTTCTTGACCTCACCTACCTCTTGAATGCCAAAGCTATTAAGCCAAACACTTACTTATACTTGCTAAGAGCCTAATGCATCATTCAACATTAGGCATCCCAAGCCTCCAAAAGGAAGAGGCTAGTGATTGAAGAACCTCAAAGAGGTACATCTCAAGAGGAACATCCATAAGCCTTAAAGGTATAAGCCAAGGCTTCTCCTTCCTCTTCTTTTAAAACTTCTAGTACCTATTCCTCTCTTAGAAAAATCTCTAAGTTGTTGAAGAAATTCCTTAAGAGGTTTGAATTTCTTTAACATCTATATTATGACCTAGTGGAGATCTAAAAGAATAAAGGGCTTGAGGCATGTCACCTTCTACATTTTGCTTTGTCTGATGAAGAAGAAGACGAAGAAGCATACCAAGAACCATCTAATAAAGAAAAGGCACCCTAAGGATATATATATATAAAAAGGGCATGAATACAATGATGAAGATATTGATGATGATTATGACCTCTAGTTTCTTGTTTTATTCTTTTTCTTTTCATTTTCTTATGTGTTACCTTTGTTTTCTATTTTTCAAACCTTGGTATTTAGGCCCTTTCTTATAATATGGTCAAACATTCTAATGTTATTCATTGTTCTTAATGAAATGGCTTATTAGTTTTTGTTTTCATTGGATGGTTTGTATCTCAAAGTGTTTGATATATTGATTACATTGCTTATAGTTCTCTTCTCTCTTCCCTCTATTTTTTTTCTTGATAAAGAGGGAGAAGTTATATGCAAAGTATATTGAATTGATCAAATAATTAAATTGACTTAAGTATATTGAATTGATCAATTTTAATTAAATGACAAGTATATGATAAGTTAAAATTGGTTAATATGTTAAGGAAGAGTATTCATTCAACATTCAACTTTGCCATCCATTAACTTAATATGATCAAAACCATGCATGATACATATTCCCTTTACTTAATTCAATCTAGGTTGTCAAAATCAGAAAAAATGGAGATTATTAGACTAGGTTACTCAAAACTGTCTTTTGATCTAGACAATATAGATTGAAAGGCTCTAACATCTTTTCTAAGTGTTTTGGATGTAATAGCAAAGTTAGAATTTCATTGGAAGTTGAATTGAGATAAGAATCAAAATTACTATATAAATTGCTATCACTACTGAAGAATAGCAATTGCTACTCAAAGTAAAGTTTGGCATAACTTATCCAATTTAGTTCGCAGTCTCAATCGCTATGGAAATCACAGTTGCTACCTTTAAATGACCTTAGAGGGATTAAAGCATCTAGCCAGACCAAGCCATATGCCATATGATTCATTGAAGATCCAAAATTTATGATAATGATACTCTTGATAGCAACAACTAGTTACAAAGCTTCAAATTTATATAGCTCTTATTTGATTCGCGATAACCAATTGTACCTAGGCGTGACATTGGTAGCTCTCGCAATCCACTGATATTACTCGCGACCTTTAATCCTTCTTTGAAGGACCCAAAGGCTACTTTTTTGGATGAGTTAATGCTAAAATGCAATATGCACTAAGTTGTTAGACATAATTGAAGAATTAAACTGTAAATAAGCAAAATCTAGAGTGAAACTTGAATCATAACCATGAATTGGATGTCGTAATCGTGACTTTTGTTTGATAAGCATTAAATATAACATTTTACCACCAACTTCTAAGATATGGAGATGTTTTATTTCTAACATTTCTCTGGTAGATGTAACTATAATACTATACCAAATGGATATAAATACAAGAGAAAAACATTTATTAAGCCAAAACTCTTACAACTTTGTTTCTCAACTCTCTTTCTTATTTACTTTTTATGATTGAGTTGTATAAGGTTTAGTGTGAGCATTTAAACACCATTAAGATTAGGTTTAAGAGTGAGCTATAGAAAAACTCTTATATGAATGTAATCCTTTGGGAAAACACTTGTTAGGTTGTGTGAGAGCCTTATAAAGCATAAAATTGTAAAGTTTAATGTGTGCTTGTAAAAAACCATTCAGTGTTAATGAAATACCCAATTAGAGAATTAAGGAGTAGATGCAAGGTTTATTAACACCTGAACAACTATAAGTATTTGTATTCTATCTTTTTCTACTACTTTTTAACATTGCTCAAAGTGCCTTCTCACCAAAATTTAAATTTCCCACCAATTTACCCTCCCTTTCTTGGTGGACAAGAGACAACAAGGTTTATCCACTAACACCTAGGTTTCACTTTTATTTATAGCTTTGATTTCATCTTTTATCACTACTCTCTATTCAAAAACCTTGAGTACTTTAAAGCATATTGGTTTTGGCATGACAGGGTTACATCTATGATGCACCTATTCAAGTGATCTGGTGCCTCTCACACCAGCCTTATTTTCTAATTTTGAGCTTCCTTCTTCAATAGCTTGTTCCTAGGGTAAATACCCTTGATTTTAATTTTTACTTAAAGGAGAAAAGATGATATTTCCTAATCCTAGGCTATAAGTTCATCAAACTTCAAATCTTTGCTTACCATAATGTTTTGAGTCTTCAAGTTCAACACTCTATATCCCTTTAAATTTGTGCTATAACTAAAAAAGATTCCAAACATAAACCTATTATCAAGTTTATCCTTTTCACTTATGGAATAAGTATAAAAAAAATTGCAATTAAACGTCCTAAGGTGATTCAAAGCAGGCTTGACACCATACTAAGCTTCATAAGGTGTTTTTCTTTCCATAACCTTTTGTGGAAGTTTATTGAGCATATGAACTGAAGTGTTAGTTGCCTCAGCTTAGAATTACTTTGGAAGACCATTCTCAAACATCAAATACCTTGCCATGTTGATAATTGACCTTTTTTTTTTTTTTTATCTCACTCCATTCTGTTTAGGTGGGTAAGTAACAGTTAGTTGATGATGAATTCCAACCTCATAAAGATATCCTTCAAATTGATCGGAGGTGCATTTAGTGCCATTATTAGACCTTGGTGTCTTGATTAAAAGAGCACATTGATTATCAACTTTAACATTAAACCTTAAGAAAGTAGCAAACATTTTTTATTTTTGCATGAGGAAATAAATCCAATAGAAATTTATTATCATCAATAAAAATCACATAATATTTGTTGCCATTCAAGGAACAAGTCTTCATTGGACCACAAATATCAGTGTGAAGCTTCTCCATAGCTCTTTAAGCTTGATTCACAGGAAAAGTCAGCCTAGTTTACTTTCCCATTTGACAAACACCATAAACTCTATTATGTTCATAAATAAGAGGCATATCATTCAACAAACCTTTGTTGTTCATTTGTTTCAAAGTAGAATAATTACAATGATTAAATCTCTTATCAATAAAACTTGTGAATGCTTCAATCTCAATTTGTTTCCATTTAATAAGGAAGCTTCTCTTTGCCATATTTATTGAGATAAGCTTAAAATCAGATGGATAAAAAATGTTACGCTTGCATCTGTAAAAATGTAAAGCGTAATCTTTCTCAACTAATTGTCCAATACATGTCATATTTTGAGAAATTATAGGCACACACAAAACACCATCAATTAATTTACCACCTGAGAGAGTTTCCATAATTGTTGCACCTTTCCCATTCACCTTCAACAACTTTCCATCACCAATTTTGACTTGTGAGGAATAACTCCAATTAAGCTTATAAATTTATGCTACTTAGGTGACATGTGATTCGTACAACCACTTTCAATTAGCCAAGATTTTGAACAGTTGCAGGTTTCATAACTTTTCTCTTATTTAATTGCCATGAACAACTTTTCTTCATGTACCCCCCACAGTCTCAATTGCTTATGCTAGCTAAGTTTTGGGCTGCTAGCTTATTTTGCACACCTTAACAACATGTCCAAATAGTTGACAAGCTTTGCATTAAACTCCAGGCCTATACCATCATTAGTTTCAGTATGATTCCTCTTGTTGGAATAAGGATAAGGTGGATACTTGTTCTTCCTTCCTTTTGGCTTGCCTTTAGATTGCTTTTTCTTCTTTTTTCCTTTCTTTTCATTAGATTGTTTCTCAAAAGTTGAAGATGAAGCAAAAGGTTGTGACTTACTCCTTTGGCTAGCAACTAAAGCACCTTTAAAGACTTCTTCTCGCCTTCAGAGTACTATTTGTTTTATAGCTTGCAAGTTCAGTCAAAGAAATTTGATTCAAGTCCCAAGAATCTTTAAGTGATGAGATCTTAGATTCAAACCTCTTAGGGAAAGTCACTAAAACCTTTTCAACAATTCTCTTTTCCTCTAGCTTCTCACTAAGTTACTGTATCTTGTTCATCGCCTTCATCACTCTATCAATATATTCCCTGAATGTTTTAGAATCCTTCATTTTAAGAAGCTCAATATTTCCTTTGATTATTTTACTAACTTTTCCTTAATTATAGGGATCTATAAGGTATGGCATAAAGAATGAGGCCATAGTTTTTACATTTACAAGCCAAAAAGTAACTTTTACATGAGATTAAAATACGCTTGAACTATTACTAAAAAAAAAAAATCTAAACTCTAACCATGGAATCATGCACCAGTAACATTAATTGAACAAGGCTACAACTCTAGCCTTTGCTTTCAGCTTCTTATGTAATGCAACTAGAAACCAAGTTGCATTTTCTTCAATATTATCACTTTACCTGCCACATCTCGATGCACTTAATTCTATTCATCTAGGCTTTAAATTTTTTTAATATGGATTTTGATAATTAGATGACTACCAAGTTATTGGATTTTAAATGGTATGTTTGGGGAGTTAGTTAGACAATTTTATTTATAGTTGCTTGTTAGTTTATTTAAAAGTGGCATAATAAGTGACTTTTTGACCACGAATTCCATTTAGAAGGTGATCCTATTCAAATCCTAAGTTCCTTTGCTATGGAAGTGATCACCATCAAGAACATGCCAGGAGATTTTGTAGGTAATAAAATGAGTAAGATTCTTCAAATTGTAGGATGACAACTTTTTAAGGAAGAGTGGTGCAAGCTCAATGTCGATGGCTTGTATAGAATAACAAAAGTCTTGGTGATTACACTTGTAGGATCAAACACAGAAGCATGGATGGGAAGTTTTACAATTAGCCTTGGGTTTTGTTCAATCAATCTAGCTAAATTTTATAGGGTTTATAGAGGTTTTTTATTTAGCATGGACATTAGGATACGAGAAAATAATTATGGAAAGTTATAGTAATTGTGTTATTAAGTTAATTACTAGTAAGTAATCTATCTCTAATTGGGCGATGAATCTAGTTCAACAAATATGAAGTTTGCTGCTACATATTTACAGGGAAGCAAATCAATGTGCTAATTGACTTGTTGCATATGAAGCATCCTTAGAACTTTGAGTTCATGATTTGCAAAGTCCTCCTCTATGAATGACTCCTATTTTGATCTATGATATTTTTGGTGGTGTCCTTCCAAGAATGTGTGTTCCTTAAGCTTATGATTAACATCTTTATAATAGGAAAAAAAAGCCTTTACACTATTAAGATTACACTTCCATCAAACCTTTATCTTTATCAATGGCAACATTCATATTTAGCTTAATAGAATACGAAGGAGGATAAGATCACTTGGTAGGAAATTCACAATATATCATAGGAATCAATTTTGTTGTTTGAGAATCTTATAGAAAAAGAAAAGCACATTGTGCAATAACAATAGGATCATCCTCCTTATGTTAAAAAACAAACTTATTAAGAAGATTCCAATAATACCAAAGTAACATAACATTTTTTTTCTAGATATTCTTCATCTCCCACTTTATGCAGCATGCCGACTCAATCTTTCATAGCCCTTACTCTCATAGTATCAATTTTTATACCAAAAGGGAGCAAAATCAAAGAGCACGAGCAACTTGACACTCCATTACTTGAATTTACGTCTTAGATCCATTCCCACAACACTATATATATATATCAACCATATCTATCCATTTGGCTTTTAAATTTGCTATACAAGGTAATAAATAATGATTGAGGTGTCAAAGAACAAGCTTTACCCTTAGTGGTGTATGTAATTTCTATCATTTATGGATGGTAGCGTTAATCCTTTAAGATGAAGGAATCATAAAGTTTAGAAGAGTATCCCTTACAAAGAAATAAGTTATCCTACTAATAAAAAGGCCTAAGGTTGAATAAGTCTAGTACCAAATGTCGTAAGAATGTCTATGATTAATTTTATGTGAAGAATAACCTTTATTTGGATCTTGAACAAAAAGACTGAACTAAATCTTGATCGCAATCACATAACTTCTATTTGATTTGGAAGCTAATAGTATTACTGTTGAAGATTAGGACTGTTTGTAGCAAACTTGTCCTACCTAAAACCAATTTTGAAAGTCAATAATTCTGTAAGATATTAATTTGGCTGCCATTCCTCACCTTCATTGCACTCCCTTATCCAACACCCATCTTATTTATAAAACGCTAGAACAAAAATATGATAGTAAAAAGATCTTGATACCTTCATGAAATCATAATAAGGGAAGTGTCATACTTTAAGGATTATTGAGCAAAAAGAATTAGGATGATGAATATTACTTTAGCTTTGCTTAGCTAGGAAAGCATGATTAAAAGCTCTTAAATGTCTAATTCCCAATCCTCTTTTATCTTTTCTCAAACAAATATGTTCCCAAGAAGTCTAATAAGTACTATGATCTTAACCACTAGAAGTCTAAAGAAACTTTTTGATTATAGCTTCTAATTCATTACAAAGAGAAAATGGCAATAAAAGATTATATAATTTAGGTTTGATGATGCTACTGATTTAATTAACATAATTTCATTACTTTCAAAAGGAGCTTCTCTTTCCAATCGTTAATCTTTTTCCAAACTCTTTCTTTAACAAAAGAAAAAGAAAATCCCATTTTATATGACTAATGTAAATTGGCAAACTATGATATTTACTACCCCAAATAGTCATCCTTATTCCAAGTGACTTGTAAATAAATCTTTCAAGCTTCAGTAACATTATTGCTAAATGAGACCTATAACTTCTCCAAGTTGACTTATTACTCGAATGCCTATTCAATCTATCTTAGAGTAATCTTGATCTTCTCTCACTCCACCATGTTAGCTTGAAAAAATAACATACTATCATAAGTGAAAAAAAGGTGTGAAATCTTTAGAATTCCTTAACAATTGAGATGCCATGAAGAGAACTGTCAATCACTGTGCTTCTAAAAAGATAAGAAGCCCTATGCATGTAACAAAAAAGATATGGCAAAATTGGATATATCATTGATGAAGACCCCTTTTAGGCCTAAAAAAGCCTTGAAGATGCCTATTAATAAGAAAAGTATATATGGCAGAAGAAATGCATGACATAATAAGAGTATAAAAATGGTCATGAAAATCTATATGCATCATGACAACATTAGGGAAACCCTATTCAACATTCTCATAAGCCTTACTCATTCAAACTTAAGAGCTAATCACCCTTTTTTACAAGCTCTCTTTATATATATATATATATATATATAATGAAAAGTTTCAAAAGCAATAATGGTATTATCAATAGGAACAAATGCATTTTGGGATTCATGAATAATAGAAAGAAGAGTAGTTTTCAACTTATTAACTAGAGCTTTAGAAATAAGCTTATAAATAACATTACATAAACTAATAGGGTGAAAGTCTTTCATACATGTGTGGCTTTTGACTTTAAGGATAAGAGCCACTAAAGTTTGATTTAGAATTGGAACTAGAAGATAAAAAAAAAAAAACTTGATTAGATACATTATGACCAATATTTTTGAAAGAAAAGAGCATACATACCATCGACCCTTAGAGCTTTCCCAAGGTTCATTTGGCATAAGGCTTTTGTAATTTCTAAGGCATCAAAAAGGCACTTCAAAAATTTCAAAGATATTATAAAAGTCCACTTATAATAGACACCACTACTTTTCATAATTCAGACATACATTTTGAGTCAAATAATTTTGTATCATAAGATAGAACCACTTGATAACCTCCTCATCACCCTTACATGAATTTTTAGCCTTATCATATAACCTCTTAATATGGTTTATAACTTGTTCTAAGATGCTTTTTGCTGGAAAAAGGCCATGTTCTTATTATTTGCTTTAAGTTATGCTACTATAGACTATGTTTTATAATAATCCTTGAATTGAGAATCAATGGCATCAATCTTTTATTATAACTCAATTCTTTGATTAGTAATATAAGTCAAAGGAATAACTAATTGAATAGTTATAAACTCATCTCATAAAATTTTTACCTCTAAATGCATATTACCAAATTTATTCTTATGCCAAAATCAAAGAGAATCGCCATAAATTTTAATTTTTCATTCAACTAAGATAGCAAAACTTCTATAGCACAACATCCTAGGAATTCCTAATTATCTCCTTGCACTATGCATTTTTAACCCACATGGGTTCAAAATTAAAAGGCCTTGATCTTTTTATAATAAAAGTTGGTCCCACATTAAAATGAAGAAGAATAGGATTATGATCCAAATGATCCTTATGTAAATACCTTACTATGATATAAGACCAAATATGATAACAATCCATAATCCCAAGGAATCAATCCAATATTTGCCTCAAATTGTCAGGGACTACTCTCTTATTGTCCCACATGAAGGGAAATCCTATAAACCCAAAATCTACCAAATTATTAGACTCTAAAGTTTGCTTAAGGCCTCATTCAATTGCTTTATACTTTTCAATTAGGTTTAAGGGTTGTCTTTCTTTATGCTTAATCTTATGTCTAAGGATTAATTTATGCTTGGGCTTACAGGTTAAAGGGCTAATTATTACATATTTTATGTTTCTTCTGAACTGCCCTTTTATGTTTGATAATAGACCCCTCATCCCTATGATGAATGCTTATGTTATTTATTTGATATGAAGGGATGAACACAAGCTAGATGTATCATTTAGAGCTCTTTAAAAGGGATTAAGTAATTTATGAAGAAAACACTAATAAACGTGAACTAAAAATATGTTTAAAGGCTAAACTCTAAAGTTCAAATGGTTTAGGGGTGTCTAACCTCTTCCCCACACTATATCTAATTCTCAAACCTAATCTCTAATGAGGTAACAATAAGTTAGGCCTTCTAGTTGATCTATAGGAATGGAACCTCTCTTCACTTAAAGTTTTATCCCGATTAAAGTCAGATGGTGACTCTAATCAACTATTTAAGGTAGCACCAAAGTATTACCCCTTCTTAGCCTGCTATTGGCCATTGATCTCAAGTAAAGCTATTTTAGTTATTAAAAGGCCCTCTTTCAAATCCTTTGATGATCCAATTGTGTGCCATTAATTGTGGTTGTACCAATATATGACTTCTTCTCCTCTCAAACCCCCAATGGCTATTAAAAGGTTAGGAATCCAAGTAAAATTTCAATCATTCTAGCGCAGCTATGAAAATTAAGGTGTTCACATACCCATAATTTTTGCCTTTTCATAGTCTACAAAGGAGACATTGTTCAAGTCCTTCAATCCTTTCATGTTTAGATAAGAACTTTCTATCACTAATCATATTCTTGGAGCATTCACTATCAAGATACCATGCTTTTTTTTCTACTTTAGATTCAAGAACACCTATAAGATAAAAGATTTATTTATTTTGAGGTACCCAAATTCTTTTAGCTCCTTATGGGTTAGTTTTAGTCATCTGCTCATCATACCTTTTTAAATGGAAAATATAGGCAATATGACCATTCATGCCATAATAACAAAATTTTCATAAAAGTTTGTGTGAATTTTTATTCTAGAATCTATGTTTAAGGGTATGCCTTTTTTGTGCATTATATTTAGGTGTATATATTATTTGAATGTAACCATGAGATTGGCATATAAAGTGTTGGATATGTCCCTATACAAGGGCTTTTCCTTGAGGCAAGTACATATTATTGTGATTATGTTTAGGCATATTGTTAAAGTGCCTTAGTGCATGCCATGAATTGTGCCTTTTCACATTCTGCCTTTTAGGTTTGTAAGATTAGTACATAGAGGCATAGTTTGCCATTTGTAGAGTACGTCTCATATAGGTGTGTGGAGTTTGGTGGGACCCTAATTTTTAAAATTTCTTTAGCACTTACCTTTTATGAAGCTATCAATTATTTAGTAGTACTAGTTGTCTTAGTGCTTTTAGCTCTCACAAAGGTAGTTTGTGAAATATAAAGAGTATAAGAAGTGGATTCATTATAATCAAAGCCAAATTTGATGTAGGGACTCTTTTATATTTCAAGAATGGAATTTAATTTCTCTTTTCCTTTAGAAAATTTTGAAATATTCTCCTTAAGACAACTATTTTTAGTCTTTAGAAACTCAACCTCCTCAGTGCGAGAGTTAAGATTCTTAAGTGAATCTTGTAATACTTTATTCTCCATTTGTAGAATAGAGGAAGAAGACTTCAAAGAGTCATAACTCTTTATGAGCTTATAAAGATATCATATAGTTTATCTCTAGAGTAAGAGTAGAAAAGGTTTACCTCAGGTTCTTCATCACTCTCACTTCTAAAGTCACTTGAGGAGTAGTATTCATCATTTTTAATCATGAAGCATAGATTTGCTACCTCTTTTTTATTATTTGAGATCTCAATTTTAAATGTATTAGAATCATCTTATGTAGCTCTAAAGCTTCTTTCTCTTATTGAGACTTATGCTTCCTTAAAGATGTTTATGCTTTCTTTTCTTTATATAGTTTGATTTTGGGTGTCCAACTTATAGTAGATTATTTGGTTTTTTGATCACCTTTTCTTATATTCGTTGTTCATCTTCCCTTTTTTGTAGCTCTTTTTCTTGTATCCTTTCATCATCTTCCCTTTTTTGCCAGAAAATAACTTTTTCACTTAGTTTGTGATAAGTTTTAATTAATCATCTTCACTACAGTCTTCACTTTCACTAAAAGATGTTAATGAAAAAGTGGAAGGGGTTTCAATGCATACCTCTTTGGCTTTGAGAGCCATGTCTTTCTTTCTTTGACATTCATCTATAGCTAGCATCATAAGACTGATTTAATATGCCAGTAGCTTACCCATAAGTTAAGCTAGAGTGAGTGTCATTAGTTTGTTAGCTTTCTTAATAGCAATTCTTTTGGCTTGCCACTTCTCTTTAGGAAGTGTTCTAAGGTGTTTCTCTATCATTTTTTCATTTGAGTAGACCACCCCCAACTCTTTTAGTGTACCCACAATGTTAATAAACCTATTTTGCATTTGAGTGATGGACTTATCTAGTTGATATGCAAATATCTTGTACTTGTATATGTGTATTTAAATCTTTTTCTTCTTCACTTTACTAGTTCCTTCAAGTTAGGTTTGCAGAGTAATGCAAATCTCTTTAGCTAATGTACACATGTGTAGTCTAGCATATTGAAATTTATAGATTATATAGAATAAGACATGCATAGCTCTTCTATTTTTTAGGTTGGCCTTCTTTTCTTCAACTGTCCATTCACTCTTCCTCTTTAGAATGCAAAAATCACTTACAAACTTGGTGGGAACTTATCTTCCTTCTTCCATAATATCCCAAAGATCTATGGTTTCACTATTCAGAAAATATCTCCATTTTATTCTTTTAATAAACATAGTCATCATTTTTGAAGGATGGAAGCTTATGCATTAATTATGATTCCTCTTGACTTACCATCTAATCTTTATTCTTTGCACATTAACCTTGAGTAAACATACCTATTTTGATACCAGTTATTGTGTCAAGATGCCCTAAAAGAAGGATTGAATAGGGGAGTAACAATATATAACTTTTAAGTAAGAGATAGAGAAAATTAGCCAATCACCAATACACCAAGATTTATAAAGGCTTGGCTTAAACCTAGCCTATATCCTCTCCTCCAAACTTTGCCATAGAGTTTCACTAAGCAGTAGCTTTCAATTGTTATTAAGATCTGTGCATAATTGAATTTAACCAAGCACCACTTAAGCTTTCCAAAGGTGGATTTACTAGGCACCACTCAAGAGCCTTTACAAATAGTTTACAAGCACTATTCAAGCCTTTTCCTAAGATAGTTTGCAAGTACTATCTTAATAGTTTATAGGTACTATCTTAACGTTTCATATGTATATAGTTTAAAGGGTATTCCCATTCTAAAAGTATTCTTACATAAAGTTTACAAGAATTACATAATGGAAAACTCCCAACACTCAAGCACTTCACTTATAACTGATGAATATAAACTTTAATATGCTTGACAGAGAGTTGAAATTGATGTTACTATTGAAGCTTTGCTAATGATCTTCCTCCTTTAAGAAATAACTCTCATATGCATATGAAGAAATCTTATATCAAATGGCTAAACTTAAATCACATTTGAATGCTCCTTTAAGCTTAAAAATTTCAAAGAAATGTCTCATAATCATTTAAAACATGTATATATTTAATCTTTAAAATTTCAATCCTTTTATAGTAGCAAAAATAAAAACTAGTTAGTATTCTCATTGAGAAAACTATCAAACCTCTCAATACAACCATTAAAAACCTTGTTAATGGTTGTTAGAGTGATCACTACAGTCATTAAATGATCAATGTCTCTCAAATATTGCTTTATTGGTTGTTGAGTACCATAATGACTTTATTGTCCATGGTTGTTATGATGATAACACTCATTGGAAAATGATCCATGCCTATTATGATCTTTTCAACAATTATTAGTGATGGCCCACTTTGCTTAGTCTCTGCAATTCATCAACTGTCATTAATTATCTCTTCAATGCTTATTGTGACTTCAAGCATAACTTCTTCAACATCTTCTAGTAGGAATTCTTAATAGTCATTAAGGAATTTCCACATCCTATTATGATGAAAACTATCATTGAGATCCTTTTCATAGTTGTTAGAGTCTCATCAAAGAATACACTTCCACACTTGTTATACTCTATTCACTCTTATTAGTTTCAATTCCATGCTCATTTGCATATCTATCCACCATTGTTAAGCTTTATAAAAGAGTTAGCCAATTTTACTAAGTTTTCCCCATTGGTGTTGGTGATCCTTAATGGTCATTGGCATAACTTTCACTGTCATTGGCAATGCTTAAGTCATTTGACTCATAGACTTCTCTACTTCAATTCAACTCTTTCAACATGTTGGGAAACCTTCCAAACTCTATTTAAATATATTTGATATGCAAGATGAGGGGCCTACAAGATCAAACTTGAATTATTTGCATAAAAGTTAGATTACATAACCTTTTGTTTGTTATCCTCAAAATAATAACTAAAACTTAGAAGGTTCAATAAGAGAGAGGCAACCTAATTCTAAACAAGGAAAGTCAATAGGATAGGTTCATTGACTTTAAACCTCAAGAGTTTCTGAGGCTGTATGACAAAATAATGGAGTTTTTAAAAAATGCTAGTTTAGAAAGGCTTGTGTAAATAAAAGAAGACACCTATGAGAACCTAACAGTGAAGTTCCTCTCTACCTTAAAGACTACCAAACAAAAATTAGTTGATTTTACTCTCATTTTCCAATTGAATGGCTAAAATAGAGAGATAAATTAAGAACATATTAAAGCCATGTTCTTGATTAAAAATAAAGACTAGATAAAGTGCCTTTTAATTTAGATGGGTAGGTTTTTAGGAAGACATTGCTAGGTTAGAAACTTCTTTTAAAAGCTTTAGAAGTAAAGCCTTGTTAATAATGGACATAACACTTAAAGTATATTATAAATTCATTACATGGAATGTGAGTACCTTACATGAAAAGTCCAAGCAATGTGCAAAATCTAGTGTTATTCCTTTTGTATTGCATGAAACATAAAATTATAGTTATAATACCATGGTGGATCTAATTAAGATTATCACTATCTTATTACCAGGATAGCAAACTATTTGTGTTAGTACATCCCAATAGTAAATGGAATCTATAGAGTTCACCAAATTATGAAGAACATTATAGATAAAAAAAATGTGTACCTAATATAGGGATCATAAAGCTTATGAATGGTGTGTTTTATCTCATTAAAAGAGGAAAGATGGTTCCTCTACCAACTAAAAAATACTTAGAGCAGGATACAAACCTAGTAGCCTTTAAGGGCATTAAGGCCTTTAGAACCATAGAACAACATCAAAGCCCTTCTTCTCTTCCTCTACCTTAAACTAGCCATAGGCTCTTCTATCACCTAATATCAACAATAAAGCAATCATGGCACATGTTTTCCCCATTCTTAATAATCTAATGGCCAATATGACACAAGAATTTATGAAGGTAAACTTTAAAATCACTCATTTACATAAAAAGTTGTAATATGTTAAAGATAAAGTGGCAAAGGTGGATAACTTAGTGATTGCTATCAAAGATCACTTCAAGCTAGTGATTCCTTCATATGATGAAATATCATAAGATGACCTCAATAGATTTGAGTTAAGCCAAAGACATGGAAAGGGTGGAATCATATAAGCATAAGATGAGAATATGGCAAAGGATGGGTTCGAAAAATAGTCCAAAAGATGAAACACCTAAAGAGTAAAAAGTAAAAGAAGGCCAGAAGGTTGTAGAGAACTTTAGGACTCCCAATTTCTCCACCTCTTTAAAATTAAATGACTTGCTTCTAATCTTTTGGTCCAAACCTCAAGATCTTCAACCCTCATCCTCTCTTAAATCTTGTAAACAACCTTAGCTTATTTTTTCTTTTCATTTCTTGCATGATACTTAATTTCATACTTTTTAGTTAAAATGTTTGCACAAGTAATATTTGGACACATTATTTTTAAAATATATTTAAAATTAAATTAATTATCTTTCTTGTGTCTCAATTATTTTGTTATATGCTTCTATTGATGATAAAAAGAGGAGTAACACTTAGGTTTATACAAGGTCAAGGTTAAAGACTTTAGCTTTTTATGTTTGATAAATTGAAAAGACTTCAATATAATTTGTTAGTATTAATGGATTTTCCTAAACTTGAACTAAACTTGTATTAAAAGGGAGATCACACTAACTTAAAGTAGACATATATTGAATGAATATATATAGATTTAAGGGCAATTTAATTAAACGTACTTGCTTTATAAACCTTATATTTGTCATCATCAAAAGGAGAGAATGTTGAACCTTTTAGTTCTAATTTTTGTTTTGATGATAACAAACATAAGTTTGTGTTAATTTGGTTGCAAGTGTTTGTGTGATAGGTTTTAACACCCTTAAAGTTTCAATTCGACGATTTTCAAAATGAAGTCCATTAGGAAGGTTTCTAACTATGAAATTCAATCAAATTGAAGATTCAATATGTCAAAGTGTTAAGTCCCCAAGCCAAAATGTTCATAGCTTAAGGTTGGAAAAGTCCAAAAGCATGAAAGAATGGCCACCTCATTGAATGGCTAATTCAAAGTGAATGACCTTAGGTGTATTCAAAATGATTTGTTCACTGTGAAAAAAAGTTTTAAAATTCATAAATGATGTTTGAATAACTTAGAAGTAAGTTGAATGGTCTAATGGAATAAACATATCTATCTTGAAGGAAGCTAGAACAATTAAGAGATATGGGAGTGGGGTGGTTGAACTTATCAGTGCTCCAAGTAGAATAACCTTGGTCAAATTCTAAACTACCTCATTCATCATGAGTAAAATGAGAATTTTTTATATAAAAAGTTGGCATAGAATAGATTGCTTGGAACTTGTTAAATGAATAAGCTCATACATCGAAAAGAAATTAAAAAGATCTCATACAATAGGTTAGAATGGCCTTGTGAGACTTAGAAGAACTTCAATGCATAGATCTATTCACCAGAACAAAATATGAAAATTTTACATGAAATGATGAAAGAAATTAAAGCGCTTGGAATGAAATTAATGCACAAACTCATTCACTATGAATAAAAGTTAAAAATTTTACCTAAAAAGTTGGAATGGCTCACCACTCATGTAAGGACCTAGGATGAATAGCCTCATTCAAGACATCCAGGATTCAAATAGATAAGCTACCTAAAGGGACAAGTTATGAAAGCCATGGAATAAGCTAACAAGCTAAAGAATAGGCTAAGTAAGCCCCTAACTGACCTAATGCAAGATAAGAAATAGGCCACTTTAAAAATATAAAAAGGAATGGCTTAAGACATGTCTAGGAATTGGAAAGGACAAATGTGAACAAATTGTTTAAGATAAATGGCTAGTTTTTTTGAATTGTTTAGAATTTTAAGTTTATGAGTACTAACTAGTTGAAGACATGCTCTATATAAGGAGAACTTGATAGAACATTTAAAATTTTTTTAAAAAAAAAAGAAAATATGAGAACTTAAGTGAGAAATTTATAGTCCTTTTTCTAATCTTGAATTCTTTTAGAGCTTTATTTGTAATCTAAAACTTTAAGCTTATTGGGTTGTTCCATTATACTGGGTAACTTGAGTGATTAGCTAATGGTCTCTAGTTTGAGCAATCTGTATAATTCTTCTATGTAAGGATTAATAATTTGGATTGGGTAGACATTTCTTATTGAATGTGTTGAAGGCTTAAGATAGTGCATACAAATCTATCATGGAAAAATTTTGAGAACATGCATGAAAACTATTTTATCTATGTTTGAGTGATATCTAGAAATTCACTTGCAAACATTTTATTAGTACTTGTAAGCTACTTGTTTAGTGGGATTCTTTAGTAAGTATACTAAAGAAGAGTATATAAGCTAGAGTTATTATTGTATCTCTATAAATTACTTTGTGTTCCTTCTTTTATCTCTCACTATCTTTGCGGATCATCTTTTTTTTAATCTCATATTTACCTCCCTTTTAGGGCCCCATAGCGATAAGAAAAAAAAATATTGTTCCCTAAAGTGGTAATTGAAAGAGACATAAACTCTAATCAAAGCAAAATATGATAATGAAAAGGATGATCCCGAGTCATAAGAATTAGATGAAGAAGAAAAATGAGTGAAAAAATGAAAATAACATAAATGAAAATAAAGAGGGTAATTTGAAAGCACTCATTATTATTAATCTTATGAAAATTGGCAAGATTCATTTTCCCTTCTAATTTTTTTAAGTTGTACCATATATTTTGATTTCTTTTATTTATAGTGTTTAGGTTGTGTTAGGTATGCAAGAAACTCAATAGAGCTTTTACTTGTCACTGACAATACACCATCTTCTATTGTAAATCAATAAGTAGGATCAAATCTAACGAGCATGAAAGATTAAATTAGGTTCAAATCATAAAGTTCCTTCAAAGGCCTCAAATCCATATGCGTTCAAATTGTTGTCCATGTACTTGCATTTTTTACAAAGGCATTATCTTTCTAGTTTAATTTATATTTGATATACTCTTTTAATTTCACTATAGAAAAATGTTGATTTAAAGACTACATGTATGTAGTCGTTATTTAGTTACCATTTAGTGACCAATCTACCACTATTTAGAGTTTAATAGAATGAAACTGAAATTAACTATCATCTTGAGATCAAATAATGACCATATTGGCCCTAGCCACCAAGAAGGGGAGGGGGGTTGAATTGGTGTATGAAAATTAAAATTGGAAAGAGAGAGGAGAAATGAGATGAGAGGAAACACAAGATTTATAGTGGTTCGGGTATAATTGACCCTACGTCCACTCCCTAATTCGTCAAAATTAGGTATTCCACTATCTTTCAAAGGTGTTTTCAAGCTTACACCAAACTTTTACACTTGTGTTTTGAAGGCTGACACAATAACCTATACACTTGTGTTTTTAGGCTTACACAGTAACCTTTACAACTTGTGTTTTAACAGGCTAACACAATAACCTCTCTTAGTGTTTTGATAGGCTCACAATATAACCTATTACACTTGGTGTTTATGCTCACACCCAACAATGACTTAAAGAATAGAAAAGAGTAAGTAGCAAAATTGCAAGAGTTTAAGTACAAAGTTATTAATTCTCTTGCATTTACATATGTTTGGTGAGGTATTTATAGCCCCTACCCACCAAAGAGATGTTGTAATAAAACTGGTACAAAATCATCAAAGTGTGCTAGATAAATTTTCACATTAAATGTTTGACAGTCATGATTCGCAGTCGCTACTACTCATTCGCAGTTGCGAATTCCAAATTCCATAAGGAAAACCATGTTTGTGTCTAATGGCTAGTCCACATGGCATTTTCTGATTAGTTTACCAAAAAAATATAGTCGTTCCCTTTCACCTGCTCTCAAAAGTAGCGGTCACGATTTATCTTATATAGGACGTGACTCTGTACGCAAATTCCTCTGCCAAAAGTGTTCACCTTCTTCTTTTGGGTTCGCGGTCACTACCAATAAGTTCCCATCGCGATTTTTAACTTCCAAAGGTTACCTAGGACACTTGTCAAGATGTGATTATGGACTTTATTGCATCTTGAGTTACTTCAAAATTTGCGATCGCGATTGAGGCAAGCTTTACACCGTGAATTCGTATGTCACTTTTGGGGTTCTTCTTTTGGGTGAGTAATGGCCAAGAGTGACTCTGCGATTTCATCTATCTGAACTTCTAGCAAGTCTTCTAATGGATTACAGTTGCGAATCTTAGATTGCGATCGCAATTTAGAAGTTATTTCACATTCTTTGAAGACTAAGATTTCTATCCAACTTCTAACTTAAAGACTTACACAAAAACTGCAAAATAACATTAAATAGAAATATTAAAAATGATCAATCCCCTTTGTCAAGATCAAAAGAGGCCTAAGACTTAGCGTTAACTACCCTAGTCCAATAATCTCCCCCTTTTTTATTTTGACAACTTAGATTGATCCTTAAGTGAAAATGATGCAGGAAAGTGAAGTTGGATTATAATATGATTCAATGACAAAATATTACTAAGTATATCATTTATTCAATCAAAGGTGAATTTGATAAAATAATAAGTATGATGCTCCCCCCTTAACTTATGCTATAGTTTTTCTTAAGTTATTTCATTATTTTTTTTCTTTCACAATCTCCCCCCCCCCCTTCAACAATATCAAAAAAAGGGTATATAAGGAAAATAAATTTGTGCATAAGAATTCATTAGGAGTAAACATAATGCAATGGATAAAAGAATAAACATCAATCACATAAGATAACAATGTTTGCAAAGAAACAAGTTTTATTTATATATATTCATAACTGTGGGATCACAAGATTCGTAAAAATAAACACAAGGAAAGTGAAAAACAAATACAAAATATCCCTAATCTAAAGTAGTGGAGAATTATCTATGGAAGATGGTGTATCTAGCGCTTATTGTTATCCCTCAGTTTTGTCTCCATCCTTTACGTTGTCTTCATTGTCATCTCCATCTTGCATATCTTCAAATTTAGTGAAGTTTAGAAAATGGCAAGGAGGAACTCCTAGTTTCTCTTGGAGATCCACCATATCACTATGAATATGTGAAAGGAAGAAGAACCTTCTCTTCATCATCCTCATAAGCTTATCCAACTTGCGATTAATGATGGTAATAGATAACTTGGACTTTGGTTCAGTTGAGGAGGAGGGACTTGAATGTTGCCTTTTTCAATTTGAAGTCTCTTTCACCTAGAAGCTTGAGAGGTTTCCATCTTGTTCGCACCTATGGCACCAAGGGTATAGATGTATGTGTCCAGATGGATTGCCTTGGCATTGATGAGATAGGTTAGGCCGAGGAAGTTTTGAGAGGGAAGGAGCTTCTTGGTGAGGAATTTCTCTTTCTCCTCATCAAGTGCTCCAATAAAGTGGTAGATGGTTGTAATGTGGGAAGGCAAAAAAAAATGGCTTTTAAGTTTTGTACTCATATGGATTAATTAATCCACAAGGTAACGACTGATTTGGATAGGTTGGTTCTTGACAAGGCAAAATAAGAATGCCAAGTCCTTTTTTGAAACCTTCTCGTTACCATCACCTCTTGCATTGACATAGAAGGTGATGATGCAATGAAGGATCCACAGGGGTAGGGTTTTGATGTGTTTGGATAAGGAGGAGCGGGGGTCGTGTTTGGTTTTGATGGATATCTCTGACCAAAATTTGGAGTAGATGATGTCGAGTGCGGAGATGATGAAAGGGATATGTTCTCCAACTTGTAGGTTAAAAAGGGAGGATAATTAGTTGAAGGTGATGTAGAAGGGGTCGTCAAAGGCCCGAAACACTAACCCGTATTGGCCAGCTCTCGAATCAGATTTTTAGCTTAGTTGTACAGTGCACATGAAGTCACGTACAACCTCATCATATCCTGGTTCATCTCGGAAGATGAATTCATTCTAGTCCAAATTAGAGAGAAATGCGTGAATCTCCGCATTGATGCCCAAAGTCTCCAACATGAAAGTCGATGGAATTTTGTTCGGGAGAATCATTTTGGAGGAGTTCGCCTTGAATCTCTCCTTTTCCTCCTTGGTGATTCCCTTCATGAGATGGAGGGCAGGAGGTGCAGAGGGCTGAGCCACTGCCTTGCCTTTGTCAACCTTGGAGAATTTCTTAGGAGCCATAGCAAGAAAGAGGAAAAAAGCTTGAGAGATTTTTTTAGAGAGAAGAAGTGTTTGGAAGAGAAGTGATGAAAACACTATTGAAGAAGGTATTTATAAACTTGAAGGGGTGCAAAAACAGTCATAAATGGCTAAAAATGAATTAAATGAAGAGAGAAAATGGTTGGCAATCAAATCACTTAATTGCCTAGGCGGTTACTCTAATTCGTAACTGCGAAATCAAAAGTAGTGATCGCGAATTCCAAAAAATATGAGTAACAGACAAATTTTCCTCAGGAAAAGGTGCGTCAATGGTCATATTTTTGAAAAACTGACCAAAATTCGTAATGGAAAGCAATTTTCGCGACCGTGAATTGACACTTGACAGTCAGGTGAAATTGACTTATAATTCACAACTGCGAATTACAAGTTAACAAGGATAAGTATGAGAAAATTTTGAAAACATGTGATCCACTAGAAATAAATAATAAACCTGTTCATATAATCATCACTCATGCATAACATACATAACAATCAATCATAGGATCAAAAATTTCACTTTAGGGAACTTCCATCTAGCATTCTCAATTCTCTCTTAATGAAATTCATCCTTTCATCATTTAGAGGTTTAGTAAAAATATATGCAAATTGATGATTTGTGTCAATAAATTCTAACACAACATCACCCTTTTGCATATGATCCCTAAAAAAATGATGTCTAATATCTATGTGCTTACTCCTAGAGTGTTGGATGGGATTTTTAGAGAGATTAATAGCATTTGTGTTATCACATTTGATGGGAATGTGATCAACTATTTCGCCAAAATCCTTCAATTGTTGTTTCATCCAAACAATTTAGATGCAACAACAACTCGCCACCACATACTCGGCTTCTGTGGTAGATAAGGCAACTGATACTTGCTTTTTACTAAACCACAAAACTAGGCATTCACCTATGAATTGGCAAGTCCCAAAAGTGCTTTTTCTATCTAGCAAGCTACCCACATAATCCGCATCCGAATACCCTATGAGATTAAACGAAAAATCTCTAGGATACCATTAACCTAAGTGTATTGTGCCATGCAAATACTTGAAGATCCTTTTAACAACATTCAAATGAGATTATCTAGGGGAGGATTGAAACCTAACACACATGAAAACACTAAACATGACATCTGGTATAGAAGCAGTAAGATAAAGTAGAGATCCGATCATACCTCAAAATCTCTTTTCATATACCTCTTTACTCGATTCATCCTTATCTAATTTGATGGTACTGCTTATTGGAGTTTTAGCTACTTTGCAACCATCCATTTCGAATTTCTTTAGCATTTCCTTTGTATGCTTGGCTTAGTTGATGAAGATCCCTTTCTTGGATTGCTTGATTTATATAACGAGAAAGAATTTGAGCTTTCCTATCATGCTCATTTCAAATTCTCTAGTTATACACTTAGCAAAATCCTTACAAAGAGATTTATTAGTAGCACTAAAGATAATATCATTAACATAGATTTGAATGATTAATGTATTATGCTTATGTTTTTTGACAAAAAGTGTGGTGTCCACCTTCCCTTTCTCAAAATCATTTTTCAAGAGAAATGAACTAAGCCTTTCATACCAACCTCTTGGAGCTTGTTTTAATCCATATAAGGCTTTGTTCAATTTAAAAACATGGTTTGGAAAACAATGAGATTCAAAACCAGAAGGTTGTTCAACATAGACTTCCTCCTCTATGATGCCATTCAAAAAGGCACTTTTCACATCCATTTGAAAAAGTTTAAAATTCATATGACTTGCAAAAGCTAAGAGAATCCTAATGGCCTCTAATCTTGCAATGGGGGCAAAGGTCTCATCATAATATATTCCTTCCTCTTAGTTGTACCCTTTGGCAACCAATCTAGCCTTGTTTCTAGTAATGAGACCTTACTCATCTAACTTGTTCGTAAACACCCACTTATAACCTATAATTGGGTGTTCCTTAGGCCTATGGATAAGTTCCCATACCTTATTTCTTTCAAATTGATTGAGTTCTTCTTGCATAGCAAGTACCCAACTCTCATCATCAATAGGCTCATCAATTAACTTTGGCTCAAGTTGAGAAACAAATGCAAGATTATTACCTAAGAGTTGAGATCTAGTACTTACACTCTTAGAAGTATCACCAATGATTAAGTCCTTAGGGTGATACTTGGAGAAGCTCCAATCTTTGGGTAGATCTTGTCTTGGCTCATTTTCTTATTGATGTTGATGTTGGTCTTCATCTACTCTTGATGAATCACCTTCTTCCTTTCTTTATCAACTCTCCTTATTGAATCATCCAATTCTAGCTTTTCAATATCACTTACAAGATTATGAATAAAAATACCTTTCCTTAGATCAAGTTTAATAGATTCATCAAAAACAACATTTATAGATTTTTCAACTACCATTATACTTGTGTTAAGGACTATATGCTTTACTTGTGGTGGAATAACCTAAGAAGATTCCTTCATTTGTTTTGGAATCAAATTTCCTAAGATTATCCTTGGTGTTCAAAATATAGCACTTACATCCAAATACTCTTAAGTATGAAATTTTAGGTTTTCTACCATTCTAAAGCTCATAAGAAGTTTTATTGAGAATTGGTCTTTTGAAAACTCTATTTGCAATATAACATGAGGTATTAATGGCTTCGACCTAAAAGTAATTTGGTAAGGAATACTCGTTGAGCATTGTCCTAGCCATTTTTACCAAAGTTCTATTTTTCCTCTCTACAACACCATTTTGTTGTGGTGTTCTAGGAGTTGAAAAATTATGAAAAACTCTATTCTCCAAACAATAATTTTCAAATGATTCATTTTGAAATTCCTTTCCATGGTCACTCTTAATAGAAGATATGAAGTAACCTTTTTCATTTTGAACTCTTTTTGCAAAACTTTTGAAAGCATCAAATGAATCATTCTTATGAGTTAGAAAGGATACCCATGTGAACCTAGAGTAGTCATCAATAAGAACTAGTGCATAATGTTTTCCACCCAAGCTAGCACTTCTAGTAGGTCCTATTAAGTCCATATGGATAAGTTGAAGTGGTCTAGATGTACTTACAACATTTGTGGCCTTGTGAGAGGCATAGTGTTGCTTCCCCATTTGGCATCAACCATATGTCTTATCTTTAGAGAAATTTAGCTTGGGAAGCCCTTCCATTAACTTCCCTTTGGATAGGCTTTGAAGAAGATCCATGCTTGCATGTCAAAGCCTTCTATGCCACAACCAAGCTTCATTACTCAAAGACATAAGACACTTAAAAGATTGGTTAGCCAAATTGTCTAAGTCAATTGAGTAGGTATTGCCTTTCCTTTCACCCTTGAAAATAACTTCATCATCCACTAAAGTGGTGATTCAACATTCTCTAGGATCAAACGTGACCTTATTACCTTTGTCACACAATTAACTTACACTTAACAAATTATGTTGTAAGCCATTAACTAAAAGAACATTATCAATTAAAGAACATCCATTCTTACCAATAGTACCAATGCCAATTACCTTACCCTTGGCATTGTTACCCAATGTGACATCTCCACCCTCTTTTTCTTTCAATGTCGTGAATAGCTTTCTATTTCCAGTCATGTACTTGGAACATCCACTATCCACATGCCAATTGCTTGATTTGGTGGTTGCCACATTCCCCTACATAACAAAAGTGAGTTACCTTTTCTTAAGTACCCAAGCATACTTGGGTCCTAGGGGGTTAGAGTTTGAAGGGTCCTCTAATTTGAGGTGAGCCTTCCTAATGAAACAATGAATGTTAACATGCCCATATTTCATACAATAATGGCATTGGAGTTTAGACTTAGGAGTCTTTCTCCTTTGCACATATTTAGTATGAGTAGGGGGCCTTCTCATACCATGGTCATGTGAATACATGCATGAACATGTATGATAAGTAGGAGTAGAAAAATTTTTATGAGAATGAACATGCCTTTTGTTGTAGATATAGGCATGGTGAGCTCTTTTAGTCATGGCTCTAGAACTTTAGGGAGCCTTCCCTTTGTCCTTAAGCTTAGGAGGCTTAGTGCTAGGAGCACTTTTCTGTCCAATTACCTCAATGCTTGAGGTTTGAGCTTGTGAAGCCCTGGCAAATGTAGTTTGAGATGATGAGGAGGCTCCATTGAAGCCTAAACCATGTCTAACTAGTGATGGTCTTTGTGACACAATTAATGTGTCCAAGGCTTCTTTTCTTTTGTAGAACTTAGAGATTAAGCTTTTAAGCTCAATGACTTCTCCTTTAAGAGTGTCATTCTCCTTTCTTAATGAAGCCATAGAAGAAGATGAAGAGGAAAGTCTTTCTACTGAATTTTTGAGTTCTTCATTAGAAGTCCTCAACTCATTTACAAGATCGCAAAGAGTTTTGTATTCATCTTCTAATTTTGAGCACCTTTTCTTATAAGTTTTCGCTTGTGACTTGTGCTTGTCACATCTCATGGTTATAGCCTCTAGAAGCTCTTCATCTATCTCAGTAAATTCAAACTCAAAATTAGAATGAGAAGAAATACTTACCTTATTTGAAAAATCTTCTTGTGCCATGAGGCATATGCTTGCAACCTCTCCTTCTTCTTCTTCTTCACTTGAGCTATCATCCCAAGTGGCTAAAAAACTTTTCTTTTTCTCCTTGTCCCATCTCTTCTTCTTCTTTAATTTGGGATATTCATACTTGATGTGACCTTACTTGCCACATTCATAATAAGTGACTTCGTTGGATTTCTCTCTTGGATTAGGAGCTATATTCTTGAAGCCTTTTCTTTCCTTTCTTCTATTGATCAACTCCTTTGTCCTCTTTGACAACATTGCTAGCTCCTTCTGTTCCTTGTCACTTTCTTCATCACTTGAGGTGATCTCTACCTCCTTCTCTTTTGTTGAAGCTTTAAGAGCCATGGTTTTTCTTTCTTTCTCCTGTTTGTCTCCTTGGCCTCTTAACTTCTTCATCTGTTCATCTTTTTGTAAGGCCAACTCATGAGTTAAGAGTTTGCCTATCAACACATCAGTTAGAACCTTTCTAAGTTTCAGATTTGACTTTTGTATGCTGCAAACTCTAGCACTAAATTTATATAGAGGAAGAGTTTTAAGGATTTTTATGTTTACCTCATAGATAGTAAGAGTTCTTCCAAATTTCTTCATGTTCGTGACAATGGATAAGAGTCGCTTTGTCATTTTTGTGATGCTCTCACTGTCAATCATGAAGAGTTCCCATTCGGTGACATACATCTCCAAACGACTTGATTTGACTAAAGTTGTGCCTTCATGATAGTTCTCTAGAGTCTTTTAAATGGCATGAGCTCTTTGATAGTGTTGCACTCTTCCAATTTCTTCTCTATAGAGTGAGCTGAGAACAATGGTCATTGCTCTTTTGTTCTTGCCATTTGATCTCCGATGTGCTTCAACCCATTCTTCCCTTGGGATTAATTCTTCATTACCATCCACAACTTTGGTAGGTGGCTTCCATTCCTTGATGACCACATCCCAAAGGTCTACCACATCTATGTCAAGATAGATCTCCATTTTATACTTCCAATAAGTATAGTTTGTTCCATCAAAGTATGGCTTAAGTTGTGATTGGATTCCCTCTTGTGCCATGATCTTTGTTCACCCAATGAATGTTTGATTGCAAAGTGACACTCTGACACCACTTGTTGGCCCTAGGCACCAAGAAGGTGGGGTTGAATTTGTGTATGAAAATTAAAATTAGAAAGAGAGAGGAGAAATGAGATGAGAGGAAACACAAGATTTATAGTGATTCGGGTATAATTGACCCTGTGTCCACTCCCCAATTCTTCGAAATTGGGTATTCCACTATCTTTCAAAGGTGTTTTCAAGCTTACACTAAACTTTTACACTTGTGTTTTGAAGGCTCACACAATAACCTATACACTTGTGTTTTTAGGTTTACACAACAACCTTTACAACTTGTATTTTAATAGGCTCACACAATAACCTCTCTTAGTGTTTTGACAGGCTCACTCTATAACCTATTACACTTGGTGTTTATGCTCACACCCAATAATGACTTAATGAATAGAAAAGAGTGAGTAGCAAAATTGCAAGAGTTTGGGTACAAAGCTATCAATTCTCTTGCATTTACATCTATTTGGTGAGATATTTATAGCCTATATCCACAAAAGAGACATTACAATAAAATTCGTATAAAATCATCAAAGTGTACTAGACAGATTTTCGCATTAAATGCTTGACAGTCATGATTCGCAATCGCTATTACTCATTCGTAGTTGCGAATTCCAAATTTAATAAGGAAAACCTCGTTTGTGTCTAACAGTTAATCCTTGTTGCAGCTTCTGATTAGTTTACCAGAAAAATATAAATGTTGCATTTCACCTGCTCTCAAAAGTAGCGGTTGTGATTTATCTTATTCAGGATGCGACTCTAAATGTGAATTCCTCTGCCAAAAGTGTTCATCTTCTTCTTTTGGGTTCGCGGTCACTACCAACAAGTTTCCATCGCGATTTTTGACTTCCAACGGTTACCTGGGACACTTGTTAAGTTGTGATTATGGACTTGATTATATCTTGAGTTACTTTGAAATTCGCAGTCGCGACTGAGGCAAGCTTTACACCATGAATTCATCTATCGCTTTTGGAGTTCTTCCTTTGGATGAGTCACGGTCGAGAGTGACTCCGTGATTTCGTCTGTCTGAACTTATAGCAAGTCTTCTATTGGATCACAGTCGCGAATCTGAGAATGCAGACACGATTTAGAAGTTACTTCACATTCTTTGAAGCCTAAGATTTCTATCCAACTTTTATCTTAAAGACTTACACAAAAACTACAAAACAACACTAAATAGAAACACTAAAAATGATCAATCCCCTTTGTCAAGATCAAAAGAGGCCTAAGACTTACACTACCCTAGTCCAACATACCACATATATGGTAGTCTTTAAGTGGTCATTAAGTGGGAAGGAAAAAAAAGATAGGTGATTTATCTATCACTTTGAGACTATAAAGTGGTAGCTAAATTAGCTACCATCAACATATGGTCATTATATTTGGTGCCATAAGGTGGCACCAAGTATAACATCTATTTAGAGACCACAACTTATGGTCTCTAAATAATTTCCACTTTATGTTATCTTTATTTGTGATGAAATTCATTATAAATAACAACCACATGGTATGTAATTGCTAAATGTAATGAATTTCATTACTTTTAATGACTACGTGGCATGTGGTCACTATTTATAATGAGTTTCATTACAAATAATGACCACAGGCTTTGTAATCACTAAACATAATAAGTTTTATTACATTTAATGAACAAAATGTTTATGTGGTTACTAAGAAAGCTTAAAGATAGTAATCACAATAGTGTTTGGTCTTAAATCATGTAACTGAAACTGCTTTATGCAATAAAATAATGACCACATAAAGATGTGGTTGCTATTTATGAAATGTGACCTCAAATTAAACACCTTCAATCTAACAAATCCCCAATTCAACAAATCTCAAAGTTGAACAAACCTCCAACTCTAAATCCCTAATTTATATCAATCCAAAAATCCCCTAAATTGACTAGCAAAATTACCCCAACGTCAAAGAATAAAAATCACCTAATCTCCAAATTGATTCCAAAACCATATTGAAAAAGACACTAAAGAAGAACCAACACCAAATCAACTTAAACTGTAAATTGAACCAAAATGAAGAATAAACTAAAGAAGAAATAAAAGTTATGATCTTCAATAGCTTCAAATCACCATATCAAAATTGTGTTCATTAGCAACAAATATTTAAGGTTTTAGGGTTTTTGTTCTCTTTCCTATCTTTTCTCCTTCAGCTCTACTCCTTCAACTCTGAAGGTAATTGGACAAGCATAAGAGAAAAAGAAGTTTTTCTTTTAAATTTCCTTTTTTAAAAAATTTTTTTTTTCTTAACAAGTTATATAGTGATATAATCATTTGTTAGCCATGAAGAAATTAATAGCTTGATGAAGAGAATGGAAAAATTGTTTGATGATTTTGATTACTTCTCCACCACCTCTATTTTCTCTTTTAACTGCTTCCATCTCTTACCTGATCATCTCGATGTCAAGACTAGCTCAATTATGCCCATTTCCCTTTTCACTTTGTCCATCTTTTTCTTGTAAGATCTACAAATCACACATACTAGGGTTTACTTACTGTTTAATATATTATATCTTGTCTTTTATATCATGTATAAATATCTTATTTATTATAGTTGAAGTGAAATTTGTTATAGCTTTCTTTTTTTATAATGTTAACATTATAGTTGTCTTGACTAAGATTTGTTTGGTTACTATGTATATGATAAAAAGTTTAGGTCTTTTTAGCTTTTTTGCTTTTCATTTTTGAGTTATTGTTTGTCTAATTTTGTCTATGCATATTGCTATTCTTGGTGTGTTTTATTTTAAAACTAAGTCTTCTCTTGTATTGCCATCTTTGACGCTCTTTAAATTTGTTTCTTCACTAAATTTTTTATGTTTGACTAATTATAGTTAAATGTGCATAAAGGACTAAATGTTGAATACTCTCCACTTAAGTGAGGAATTTGAGAAATTCAAATAGTTATAAGTGAATATTTCCCTAATCATACTAATTCCTTATGTATGCTTTCTTTTAATAAATAATTGAAAGTATATGCTGTTAAATAAGTTTACACTTGCCATTTATTTACACTGTAGTCTTTTATGGCTTCAACCCTTAAACTCCTTAAACCTTATTTTACTAAAACCCCATTTATAAAAATGGTGGTGTTCAAGTATGCTACAGTGTGTTGGACACTAAGGATAAAGAGAAAGAAATAGTCTTAGAGAGTAAAATAATAATGGGAAAGAGAAGAAGAGGGACTGGACAAGCTCCATTTCACTTGTTTATTACAGGGGTGTTCTCATATACTATCTTTTCAATCTCACTCCTAACCAGACCTCGGTAAAATGTTATTTGATTTTATTTTTATTTATTCTTTCCTTAGGTGTATCTTTGATGGGTTTCACTTAGTTTTTTATTTTATGTATTCCATTACTTTTTGTTGGACTAGGTCAAACCTAAGTCAAAACTCTGTTTTGATCTTAACAATGTAGATTGATATGTTCTAACATTAATTTTAAGTGTTGATTGTAAATTTTTAGATAGGTTTGCATTGAAAGCTATAATGGAAATCTAAGTCTCAAAGATTGTAAGTGGCATCCAAAGTCATAGTCACTAATCAGTAAATTATGACTGTTATCTTGCAAAAGAACTAAATCAAGTTTAAACAGATGCTTTCGTAGTGTCTGTCGTGTTCACTATCACGACCACCACTTTTGCATTTGCTTGGAGGGAATTAATACCTCAATCAGACTATGCCAAGTGTCCTAAACAATAGTTGAAAGATCAAACTTCACAAGATTGAAATGTTGGTTAAGACCACAATTTGTTAAAGCAACATCTCCATGTCAAACAGAAGATTTTGCAGTGATTGTCACATCCAAAGGAAGTAAATCGCGACCATGAATTTCACTCTAACTCGAGGGATATAATAGTTATTTTCTTGGAGAACTAATGGTTGTGTGCCATGTGGACTAGCCATTAGATTCAAATAGGATTCTCTATCGTGAATCAAGTAATTTTAGAGCAATATGAGAAATCACGATCATGAATTCCTAGTCATGATCGTAAATATTGTCTAACAATCATTTATTGCAAGATCTGTCTAACATACCTTGGAGATTAGGCATAGTTTTATATGTAACATCTCTTTGGTGGTTGTAGCCTATAAATACTCCACCAAATGGACTTGAATGTAAGACAATAATATTCAATATAATAAAACTCTTGCAATTTAGTTTCTCAACCTTTTTACATTCAATTTCTTATTTATGAGTTATTGTTTGGTATGAGCATTAAACACCACTGGGTTTGGGTTTGAGAGTTAGGCTTTGTTATAAAACTCTCATATCGGCTAAGTGTGAGCCTAGGAAAACACTTGTAAGGTTGTGTATGTGAGCCTTGAAACACAAAGTGTAAAAGTTTTGTATGAGCTTAAGAAACACCACATAGTGATAGTGAAATACACAATTAGAAGAATTGGGAAGTGGATGTAGGGTTTTTTTATACCCGAACTACTATAAAATATTATCTCTTTTATTCTTCTCCTATTTCTATTTCCTTCTCAACAAACCTTCCCCCTAAAATTTTAAATTTCCTATCAATTCAACCTTCTTCTTGGTGCTCAAGGGCCAATAAGTGGTATTAGAACTAAGTCTCAATCAAAACCTTAATTATGTGAGAAAAGGTCAATGGCATAAGAAGGAATACACACTCATCTCAAGCGCTACTTTGTTGGATTTGATTATACTTATTGAAAGTGTAGAATGAAGATTTATTTGGATAGTGATATGGTGGATCTATGAGATATGGTAGCAAAAGAATGGAAGCCTCCTACCAAAGTGGTTGATGGTAGTAAAGAACTAATCCTAAGGGAAGAATGGGTGGAAGCATATAAAAGATCAAATGGGAAAAATAAGATGACAATGGCCATTCTTCTTAGCTCCTCATCAAGCGAGAAGATTGGAAGAGTGCAAAATTGACTTATTGCCCATGATCTTCCAACAAAAATAATGGTTGTGTTCTTCTAGCCAAACAAAAGTCATGGTTGCGAGCTATCTTTCTTCGAGACGTGATTAGCATCGCAAATTCATCTATTTGATAAGGAGAGGTTGCTTTAATATGCCGCAGTCTTGAGGACTCTTGGTTATCTTGGACACTTGGAAAGCTTTAAATGTGGACATGTTTCCCTCTAAGAAACTCTAAAAGTCGCGGTCGTGATCTTTAACGCGATGGTCACCGTGAATTCGATTGTTTGAACTTCAAAGCTTTCTTGGTTAGGTCACGACAGCGATTTGCTCTGTGAATCAATTTGGACCAAAATTATTCATTCCTTTTGCAATATCACACTCACAAATTAGAGATTTCTAGTCATGAATTAGGATGCCTTTCATAATGCTTGAGAATTAGACTCACATTTAACTTCCAATACAAACCCATCTTAAAAACTGCATAAAATTGATGTTAGAACTTTTCAATCTATATTTGTCAAAATCAAAAGAGAGTTTTGGATTAGGTTTAACCAATCTAGTCCAACATCTTATAGTCCTAATACTGTTATCATAATCAAACTAATAACAAAATGTTAATAACTATTATGAATGCTAAGGGGAGAATGTTTGGAGAACCTATGACTTTAAGGCATTGGACTCACTTCTCTACTTTGAATGATGTGTTTTGAATAATAATAAAATTAGAACAAAACTAAGAAAAGTTCTAATGTTGTTACTTTCGTGTTTTTGGATGATTATGAATGTTAAAAGGGGACATTATTGTGAATACTGAGGGGAGAATGTTTGGAGAGCATATGGCCCAACACCCAACTAACTTTAAAGAGCTAGAACAAGTTTAACGAGCATTGCATCATTGAATGAGCATTAAAGGATGAACAATAGATGTTGACTGGATGCTGTAAATTGCCAAAGTTTTATGAACCTCGCAACAAGCATTGTCCCTTTGCGATGGGTATTGGAGAAGTGCTCTAGCTTGAGTTGCTCACCATAGGCATTCTAGTTTCATAACAAGTGTTGATCTAGCCTAGCAATAGGCATTGGAAAAGTGTCCAAACTTGAGCTAAAGCTTCTAGAACTCGAAATGGGCATTGGCCCTTCTCAATAAGCGTTGAAGGAATTTCTGACAAGCATTACAAATTGTGTAACAGGCATGGAAAGCAACCGTGCAAAGTTTTAAAAATAACGCACAAAGTTCAAGCTTTCTGAAAATGAACAACGAGTATTATTCTTGCTCTAATAAACGTTGTTGTCAAAACCAATAGGCATTGAATGATGATCAATAGGCATTGGAAATATATGTTACAAGTTCAATACGGGTTGATGAAAAACAACGAGTTTTGTTATCTCTAACGATTTGTTTTGCAGAAAAACTATCAGACTGAACATCAACTATTCCAATGGCTAATTTTGGAGTTTAGCTATATAAGGAGCATTTTTAAAGACTAGAAAAAGTAAGAGACTTTGAAGAATACTTGTGAACATTTAGAGAACATTTAGCAAGTCTTTATCCAAACCTTTTTTAGTGTTACTTGTATTTTGGCTAAAGTGAGATTACTATGTTATTCTTTTTTAGAGTAGATTTTCTTGAGCACTAATAACATATTTGCTACCTGATTTGAGAGCTATTGACACTGTTTTGATCTATCCTTGCTAGTGGTTGTAAAGGTTGGTATTGTGCCTAAAAAAATACTAAGGGAAAGGTTATCCTTGAGTCTGTAAAAGGGAAAATTATCCTTGAGCCTTGAAAAGCGAAAGGTTATTCATGAGAAGGAATAGAAAACCCTAAGTGAAAACTTGTATAGTGGAATAGGCACGTTGTCGAACCACTAGAAATTCCTTATGTTCATTTATGTGTTAGCTTATGTTGTGTTTATGTTTGTTTTTGCTTTTTTTGAAAACCCAATTCACCCCCTCTCTTAGGTTGCCTCATCTGCCGCTCATTCTAACAATTGGTATCAGAGCATAATCTTTATTAAGGCTTAAGTGCACGAGAGATACAGTCATGGAAACCATTAAGTCTTTTTTCCATAGAAGCTTTCTCAAAAATGGACCAACTCAAACCAGAGGAAGCAATATGTCAATAGAGCTCGAAGACCACCATCAAGAGGAAAGAAGAATGAGCATAATGAATTCCACATCCACAAGTGATAATGAATTCTCATGTAACATAATGATAAAAAAAAGGGAAGGCTAAAAAGAAAGTGGAAGTTAAATGCCTAATGGCCACGAAGAATGAATTGAATAAGGGCTCTCCAAATAAGGTATATGAATTTAATGACGATATCAATGATTTATTCATAGTAGAAAATCATATGGAGGCCTTAAAATCAATGAATAATGACTTGGATAAATCTTTCACTAGAAATAAGATTTTAAAAAATGAAAATGAATCATTGAAAAATGAAATTTTCTCCATTTCTAAAATTAAAGATAAGCTTCTAAATGAAGTTGATTATTTGAGAAAAGAAAAAAAAGGAACTACTTTCAAAAGCACTTTTCTTCTACTTAAATGAAAGAGAATTTTTAAGGTTAAAAATTGATGCTTTGGAAAGAGAAAATGAAGACTTAAATTCTGAAAAGAAATTGTATGGAACTCATTCCAAACAAAATGATAGTTTAGAAAAGGAGGTTTTGGATTTGAAAAACTCTCTTTCAAATTTTACTAACGGAAAAGAAAAATTGGATTTGTTTTTGGGCTCTTAAATAGATACTTGTGTAAAACAAGGCATTGGATACAATCATGCCTTTTCCTCTACTTCTAAAAGCGTGTTTGTTAAAGCTTCACTTTTTAGAACACCAAGTCTTCAAGGTGTTGAATCACAAAGCTCTTCACAAAAGCTAACGTTAATGCAATGCCTAAGAGCATAAAACTAGCACATGCATTCATTAGAAAGACTAAAAAAAAGGCTAATCAAACTTTTATGTATGCATCTTATAAGCCAAAAAGGCAAAATGTGCCACACTCTACACCTAGAAGAAAAATTCCACATGATCACACTCATTCTAGAGTGCTTATACAAAAGTCACATGTGCATGATCATAATTGCCCTCACTCTCATAGGCAAAGGCAAATCATGCCTTAATTTATGGAACTAAGTATTGTAAGAATGCATAAGTTCCTTCACTTTTTAGGTACCAATCTTTTGTCAAGCCACCTCACACTTGATCTATGCAAGAGCTGAAGAAAACATGTGTATGGCAATACTTTTATTGTGGAAATCATGGCTATCGTACTTTTGTTATGCTAGGTTAAGAGATGAGCATGTTTATACTGCTAACCCCCATGGACCCAAGAGAAAATGGATACCAAATAATTTTTAATTTTGTAGGTTTAGAAGCTTCTCACCTTCTGCTCAAAATAGAGATTCAAATGGTGAGTGGAGCTATGGAATTTGAAGAGGAGCTAAAGTTTTTTGGAAAAGATTTATATTTTTGGAAAACACAATAATTGGTATAAGCTTTATTGGTATTCAATGGTATCATTAACTGTAATGCATATCTATCCCTCTTTTGTTTTGTTTTAACATAAAACCATTATTGATATCAATTTGGATTTTTATTTTAGGAATCTCTAGAAACTATCTTTCCTTTCTTACTTTCCTCAATTTGTGAAGAGAAAATGTAAACCCAAGTTATGTCAATTAAATTTGTGTTTGAATATCTTAGGTGATTTATCAGAAGAAAGCATAAAGATAGGGGAGTTTTCCTTTGCAAGTGTTATGTATTTTTGGTATCATCATATTTACTTTATTTTGAGGAAGTTGGTCTAGATTTTAGTAAGAGAATGTTTATAAGTTTATAAGGGGAGAACATTTTTTAAGGGGAAAATTTTTTTATATCTTTTTTTCATGATGACAAAAAGAGGGAGAAGGTTTGGATGCCTTTGATTAGATGATTTGATTGCTTAGTTTGGTATAACTTATGTGCATAGCATAACATTTGGCATCATCTATGTTTTTAACATCTAACATTTAGTATCGTATGTGGTAGAATATTTGGTATCTTATGTGGTACATTTGGTGTCAAGCCTTGTGTAGATATTTTGATTGGTATGTATTTTATCTAGTATCAAGCCTTATGTGGATATTTTGATTAATATGTACTTTATTTGGTATCAAGACTTATATGGATATTTTGAGTGGAATGTACTTTGTTTGGTATCTTTCTTGTAGTTTTTTGTTTTAACATTTGATAACATTTGATTGTTTAAGTTCTGTATTTTTGGTATCAAAACATTTTAGTTTTGTCATCATTCAAAAAGGAGGGAGATTGTTTTGAATGCTAGGGGGAGAATGTTTGGAGAACATGTGACCCCAAGGCATGGGATTCACTCCTTTACTTTGAATGATGCATTTTGAATGATAAAAAAACTATAACAAAAATAAAAGAAGTTCTAATGGTTATACTTTAGTGCTTTTGGATGATTTAAACAGACCTGATGAACATTAAAAGGGGAGAAGGTTGTAAATGCTAGGGGGAGAATGTTTGGAGAACATGTGACCCCAACACCCGACTAACATTAAAGGGCCAAAACAAGTTTAACTGGTGTTAGACCAATCAATGGTTATTGAAGGATGAATAATAGACATTGATTAGATGTTGTAAATTTCCAAAGTCATATGGACCTCACAATGGGTATTGTCCCTTTACGAGAGGCATTAGAGAAGTACTTCAAGTTGAGTTATGTTAGACCTCTCTACAGGTGTTGATCTGACTTAGCAATAGGCATTGAAAAAGTGTCAAAGCTTTAGCTAAAGCTTTTAGAACTCAAAATGGGCTTTGGCCTTTCTTAACAGGCATTGAAGGAGTTTTCAATGGGCATTGCAAATTATTCAATAGGTGTGGAAAGTAACTATGCAAAGTTCATAAAATAAAGCATAAAGTTCAAGCTTTTTGGAAATGAACAACGAGCATTGTTCTTGTATTAATAGGCATTATTGTTAAAGCCAACAGGCATTGAATGATGATCAATAGGTGTTGGAAGTATCTAATGTAAGTTCAACAAGGATTGATGAAGAACAATGGGTGTTGTCATTTCTAACGGCTAGTTTTGTAGAAAAGTTGTCAGACTGAACATCAACTATTCTAATGGCTAGTTTTGGAGTTTAGTTATATAAGGAGCATTTTTTAAGATTAGAAAAGGTAAGAGACTTTGAAGAATACTTATGAACATTTAGAGAACTTTTGGCAAGTCTTTGTGCAAACCTTTTTCGGTGTTGCTTGTATTTTGGGTAGAGTGATATTACTCTGTTACTCTTTTTTAAAGTAGGTTTTCATGAGCAGTAATAGTGTATTTACTGCTTGATTTGAGTGGTATTGACACTGCTTGAATCTATCATTGCTAGTTATTATAAAGGTTGGTATTATGCCTAGAAAAATACTAAGGGAAAGGTTATCCTAGAGCCTATAAAAGGAAGGTTGTCCTAGAGCCTTTAAAAAGGAAATGTTATTCCTAAGACTGGAAAAGGAATGAAAAAGCCTATGTGAAAACTTAGGGAGTGAAGTAGGTACGTTGTCGAACCATTATAAAATCTTTATGTTGATTTGCGTGTTTGCTTCTGTTGCGTTTGTGTTTGTTTTTGCTTTTATTTGCAACCCAATTTACCCCCCTCTTAGGTTGCCTCATCTACCACTCATTCCAATAATAACAAATGTTAATACTTTTATCAATATCTTAATAATCAATGATAATGTGAATAACAAAATGCAAATATTCATCATCACATTAATATATTCATTAATCATAAATTATCATAATTAAATCTTAAAACCGATCATAACATAATAAAATAGCCAAATTGCTTACTTTATATTCACTTTAATTCCCATATATAAATAATAAGTCTTTATGCAAATATCCAAGGCAAGCCCAAAGATCCATTTCAACTTCAAAACCCAATCACAAGGGGAAGGCTCAAAAAGTTCAAAGAACCAATTAGAGCATTCATGAAATAGGGAATAACCATTGGGCTAACTTAAGAAGAACAAAGGAAGCATGAAGCCTACTTACATGGAGATGGCAGCTTGGAAGCCTTCAACTTGATCTAATGGAGCCTAACATATGGAGAGGCCTATGACCATTGATATTCAACCAAGATACCTTGTTTGGAGGCCCAATTCATTCAAGCTTAAAGTTTTATTTATTTCTTCCTTATTAGGCCGAAATACTCTTCTAAACTAATAAGAAACTTTTGTTATTTTCTTATCTAAGAAATTTCTTTTATAATTAGGAAGATATATTATGTATCTTTTAGTTATTTCTTATTTAGCTTAAGAAAATCCTTTTTCTTGAATAGTATAGGTAGATTTGTCTAATTAGGAAGTGATTCTTAGGGTTTTCTAGAAGTTTTGTAAAGGCTATAAATAACCCTTCTTGTTCAGCCAAATCAATGAATGAATGAAGAATAATTCTTTTAGCAAAGTTGCTTATGAGAGTTCATTCTCTTCTTGAGTTCTTAATATGGTTTGGTGAGATTATTAAGTGAGTTCTTAATAGTTTCACAAACTCATTTAATCTAGGTCTTAATTTACTTAGTTAATTTGTGATTGAGATTAACACATCTTGAATCTTTATAATTCAGGTTGCTAGAAATAAGTTTTCTAAAGTTCTAATTGTGATTTAAGAATTTATCTTATTTGGTCATTGAATTAAGGGCCTGGGACTTGTGTTACATATAAATAAGGATCCAAAAATCAAACTTATTCATATCATTTTTATATTTGTAAAGGCTTGTACAAGGTGCTAGAAGTGTGGAAGAATATTACCAAGAGCTTAAAGTGACAATGATTAGGGCTAGAATTCAAGAATCTATGGAGCAAACAATAGCAAGGTTTCTTGGTGGGCTTAACAGAAACATTGTTGATCAAGTAAAGATGTACCCCTACAACAACCTGGAAGATTTGTACCATTTAGCCATCAAACTGAAAAAACAATAAAGGGGTGAGCTTTTTAGGCCCAATTTCTCTTCTTCTTTTAGTACTAACAAGTTCAAAGTTAGTGACAAGCCTGTTAATACACCTAAGGTTGAAAATACCCAAGAAAGAAGGGAGGAAGTCTAACTATCCTGCTAAGGTTGAACCAATAACATCCAATAAGGTCGGCTCCATAAAGTATTTCAACTGCCAATGCAAAGGACACATATCCCATGAATGCCCGAACAACAGGACCATGGTGCTTAGAGATGGCGAAATTACAAGTGAGGATGAAGATGATGGAGTGGAAACTAACCCCGAGTAGAAACTGATCCCAAAATGCCTTCGTTAGAAGATGCCAATGATGTGGACAATTTTGATGACCCTAATGAGGTTACAAGTAAAGAGTTTTTGTTACTAGATGCTCTTTAAATGCTCATATTAAAAATGATCAAGAGTAAAAGGAAAACATTTTTCATGCTAGGTGTAGGATTAATGGCCATTTGTGTCTTGTTATAATTGATGGAGGTAGTTGTACTAATACAACTAGCACTTATCTAATGGAAAAAATGGGATTACATCCTTGAAACATCCTATACCTTACCACTTGCGATGGTTAAATGATAATGAGGAAATTAAAGTAACCAAGCAAGTTAGAATTGCATTTACAATGGGCAAATATAAAGATGAGGTTTAATGTGATGTTATACCTATGCAAGCTAGTCACATGCTTTTAGGGCGTCATGGCAGTTTGATAGGAGGGCAAACCATTATAGGTTTACTAATGTATATGAGTTTGATTTTAGAGGCAAACACATGGTACTTTCATCTTTATCTCCTTTTTAAATCTATGAAGATCAAAAGGTCTTAAGAGAGAGAGAAAGCATGCATAAACAAGAAAAAGAAAAATTAGCACGACAAACAGATGTTAGTGAGAAAAACAAAGAGGGGTGCGAAGTTAGAGTGGTAAAAGAAGAGCAAAGAAAGGATGCCGAAAAAAAAAAGGAGAAGGGCATGCAAAAGGATAGGGTGTGAAAATAAGCTTTTATGCAAAAGAGAGAGAAGTGAGGAAAGCTTATCTAGCCCAAACACCTATGTTTTTTATGTTGTACAAAAAAGATTACTTTTCTACTAACGACTTAACCATTTCTTTACCTAGTGTGTTTATTTCTCTTTTATAATATTATGATGACTTATTTCTCGAAGAGACGCCTAAAGGATGACCACCTTTGAGAGGGATAGAACATTAAACTGACTTCATTCCATGCTCTCAAATTACAAATAGGCCAGCCTATAAGAGTAACCCTGAGGAGACAAAGGAACTTCAATGACAAATTGATGAGTTAATAGAGAAAGGTTTTAATAAGGGAAAGTATGAGTCTTTGTGTTGTTCCTAATTTGCTTATACCTAAAAAGTATGGAACTTGGAGAATGTGTGTTTATTTTAGGGCTATAAATAAGATAACTATCAAATATAGACATCTTATTCTTAGGCTTGATGATATGCTTGATGAATTGTATAGAGCTAAAATGTTTTCCAAAATTGATCTTAAGAGTGGATATCATCAAATTAGGATGAGGGAGGGAGATGAGTGGAAAACTGCTTTTAAAACAAAATATGGTTTATAGGAGTGGTTGGTTATGCCTTTTGGTTTGACTAATGCATCTAGCACTTTCGTGAGATTAATGAACCATGTTTTGTGATCCTTTTTTTGGTAAGTTTGTAGTTGTGTATTTTGATGACATTCTTGTATATTCTCAATCTCTAGAAGATCATGCTAAGTATGTTAAGTTAGTTTTTAATATTTTGAGAAAGGAAAAGTTATTTGCTAACCTTAAAAAGTGTTCTTTTTATACAAACAAAGTTGTGTTCCTAGATTTCATGGTAAGTGAGCAAGGGAATGAGGTAGAAGAAGATAAGATCAAGGCTATCAAGGAATGGCCTATGCCAAAGAATGTTGGAGATGTGCATTCTTTCCATGGCTTGGCAAGCTTTTCTAGGCTTTCAAGGATTTTAGTACCATAGTCATACCACTAACCAAAGTGATAAAAAAAAAATGTTGGCTTTCAATGGGGAGATGCACAAGACAATGTTTTTTCTTTACTTAAATCTAAATTGACTAGTGTACCTTTATTGTCTTAGCTAAATTTTTCCAATACCTTCGAAATTAAATATGATGCTTTAGGTATAGGAATTAGAGTTGTGCTTATGCAAGAATGAAAGCCTACTGCCTATTTTAGTGAGAAACTTAATAAAGCATCCTTGAACTACCCAACCTATGACAAGGAGATGTACGCTTTGGTAAGATCCTTACAATCATAGTAGCACTACCAATTACCTCAAGAATTTGTTATCCATATCAACCATGAAAGTTTGAAATACCTAAAGGGGTAATAGAAGCTTAACAAAAGACATGACAAATGGAATGAGTTCATAGAATCTTTTCCATATGTCATAAGGTACAAATAAGGTAAAGACAATATTGTAGTCGATGCTTTATCCCAAAGGTATGTACTTATTTGTACTTTGGATGCTAAGTTATTGGGATTTGAATACATCAAGGATTGTATGAATAAGTCCATGAATTTAGTCGATTCTATGTTGTTTATGAAAAGGTTGCTCATAAATAGTATTTTAGGCATGATGGGTTCTTATTCAAGAATAATAAGTTGTGTGTGCCTAATTGTTCCTTACGTGAATTACTTATGAGGGAAGCACATGGTCGGGGTTAATGGACATTTTGGGGTACAAAAGAATTTAGATATTTTGTATGAACACTTTTATTGGCAAAATATGCAATTAGATGTTCAAAAGATTTGTGATAAATGTGTTACATGTAAACAAGCTAAATATTCCTAGCATAACTTGGGTTGATGTTTCAATGGACTTTATTTTGGATTTACCAAATTTAAGAAAGGTAATGATTCCATTTTTGTTGTGGTTGATAGATTTTCTAAAATGGCACATTTCATTCCATGTCACAAAATTGATGATGCCATTAATGTTACAAACTTGTTTTTCAAAGAATTATGAGATTACATGGTTTGCCTAAAACTATTTTTAGTGATAGAGATATAAGATTTTTGAGTTTCTTTTTGAAACTTTATTAGAAAAGTTGGGAACTAATTTATCATTTTCTACTACTTGTCACCTTCAAACTAATGTATAAATCGAAGTTGTAAATCAAACTTTAGGTCAATTATTATGAGGGATGATTAAAAAGAATTTGAAAACATAGGAAGAATGTTTGCCACACATTGAATTTGCTTATAATCGCAGTATGCATTCATCTACTAATTATTGTCTTTTTGAAATTGTTTATGGTGTTGTTCCTTTTAGTCCTTTGGATTTAATTTCTTTGCCTCTGGACATGAGATTAGATGAGGATGGGAAAAAGAAGTCAAAATTTGTTAAATCTTTGCATGAGATGGTTCACATGAATATTGAAAAAAGAATGACAAAGTTACTAAACATGCTAATAAAGGGCATATAAAACTTATGTTTGAAACTGGTGATTAGGTTTGGGTACACTTTAGGAAAGAAAGGTTTCCTAATCTTAGAAAGAGCAAACTTAAACTTAGGGGTGATGGACCTTTTCAAGTGTTGGAAAACGTTAATGATAATGCATATACGATTGACTTGCCTAGTGATTCCAATGTAGTGCTACTTTCAATGTTATTGATTTATCTCCTTTTGACTTTGATGAAGATTTTAATTCAAGAACGAATCCTTATGAGGAAGGAGGGAATGATGCAAATATCCAAGGCAAGCCCAGAGATCCACTTTAACTTCAAGGCCCAATCATAAAAAGAAGGCTTAAAAAGTTCAAAGAAGTAATTGGATAATGCAATAAGGAATAACCAGTGGGCTTACCTAAGAAGAACAAAGGAAGCATGAAGCCCAATTACATAGAGATTGTAGCTTGGAAGCCTTCAACTTGATCTAATGGATCCCAACATATGGAGAGGCCCATGACCATTGATAATTGGCCAAGACACCTTGTTTGGAAGCTCAATTCGGTCAAGCTTAAAGCTTTGCTTATTTCTTCCTTATTAGGTTAAAATATCTTCTAAACTAATTAAGAACTTTTATTATTTTCTTATATAAGAAATTTCTTTATAATTAGGAAAAATATCTTATGTATCTTTTAGTTATTTCCTATTTAGCTTAAGAGAATCTTTTTTCCTAAATAGTATAGGTATATAGGTATAATTACGAAGTGATTCTTATGGTTTTCTAGAAGCTTCGTAAAGGCTACAAATATCCCTTCTTATTTAGCTAAATCAATGAATGAACGAAAAATATTTCTTTTAGCAAAATTGTTTATAAGAGTTCATTCTCTTATTGAGTTCTTATTAGGACTTGGAAAGATTGTTAAGTGAGTTCTTAATAATTTCACAAACTCATTTAGTCTAGGCCTTAAATTCCTTAGTTGATTTAAGGTTGAGATTAACATCTCTTGAATCTTTATAATTTAGGTTGCTAGAAATTAGTTTATAAAGGTCTAATTAGGATTTAATAGTTTATCTTGTTTGTTCTTTGAATTAAAGGCTTGGGACTTATGCAACATACAAATAAGGGTCCAAAAATCAACCTCATTCGTATTGTCTTAAAACATCTAAAAGTAGACTTCTACAAAGCATCCAACATTATACACATTACTAAAACCCCTTAGTGTTAAAGGACCATGATTATTAAGGAAGTAAGACTACTCAGAGTTAAGGAACCCAAAGTTACTCAGTCCCATTTCTTACTAAAATGAAACTAAGGGACCAAGACTACTTACCTAGTAAGAGCATCCCTAGAATTTTATACCCCGATTACTAACAATTCAAGAGATAAATAATTTTATAGGCCTTCTACAATGACAATTAAAAAGATCTCCTCCTATGACATATTCATTTGCATTTGCAATACTTCTCCTCCCTTCACCTATTCTTGCTTCCATCGTCAAAGACCTTCGATAGAGAGAGATTTAAAGATCTTCGAGCAAATCTTTCTTTACAATGACAAAGCTTCAAGTGATTTATTCAACAGTGAAATGATAGTTACGAGTCAGAAAGAGAAGTAATTTTAGGTATGACATCATCATTTATAACGTCCATTGCCATGTCAACTTGCTTCCATCATCTTTAAGGTTTATGGGTCTAATGACATGGTAAGATAGGAGTAGAATATTCTTTGAATATTCTCAATCTAAGGCCATATAAGCAAAAAGCCATAAAAAATTAAATGGTAACCTCGGCATGAATGGAAAATTATAGTATGAATACTAATTTGATATAAATTAAAAATAAATTACCTATTTGAAACAATTAGGATGGTTTGGTAACCTTCTATGTCATTAACCCATTGTCATGTGGTTGCTTAATGTTGGAATAAGGTTGGTCTTATGCAGTGTAATGGGTTTCATGATTCCTTTGCTTATTGGTTTCAGGATAGTGTGATCCATCATGATCATAATCAGTTATCTAAATCTTGTATGTTATTATGGTGAATCTAAAATTAACAAAATAATTTGCTTTGGAACAAGCACTTTGTCCCACCTAAATGATAATATCATCATGCATGGCATTTTTGTAGAGTTAAAATGAAGCTGCAAAATGAAATAAGACCCATCGCAATTCAAGTGCTGATGTAGGGCATAGGAAATGGTCTCATCCAAGTCCAGACAAGCTCAAATGCAATATTGATGCCTCTACTTATGATTCATAACATTTTATAGGTCTTATTGATATGGATCAGTTGGTGTTTTCTCTCTCAAAATGACTAAAGTTATATGTCTTAAGGAAGCATTAAGTTGGTTGAAATCCATGTCATATCTAGTATTGTTATTGAATCATGCTAAAGTTATGGTTGATAAGATGAATGATTCTTTTATTTGAAACTTGATTGAATTTGTGTGTATTATTAGTCTTATAGTAGTATTTTAGTTGTGTCAAAATTTTTTAGTAGGCTTGAACACAAGCTAACGAAGTTGCTCATGTTTTTGCTAAGGTAACTCATCTATATGTTAGTTTTTATGTTTGGTAAGAGGTACCTATTTGCAAGTTGACGTATCTACTTCTTATTAATGAAATTTTGATCTAATTTTTCCAAAAAAAAGTGAGAAACTTTAAAGGTATTGTCGTATTTCATTTTAATATTAATGACTACAAAGCACTTTGTCTACTAGGCCAATCAACCATCCACATTAAAGTGTGTGCAATAACCTTTGTAAGCTTATATTAAAATTAAAGCATGAAATGATTAGTAATTTATATAGTATTTTAATATAGTATTTTGCCTATTTTATCCCTTAAGACTTTGAATAAAAACTTTTTTTTTTTGTATAAATACTATTTTGATAAATATTTCTTTTATTCAATAAACCTTCGGTTTTAAAAATACTATAATAATATTTTTATAAATTTTAATAATACTATAATAACAACATAATTTTAGTAATATTATAATAATATTTTATGCATCCTTTGTATAAAGAGTAATTTAACAAACAAATCTCTATTTCAACAAACCTTCACTTTTAATAATATTATTGATGTAAGCCAAGCAACCACTAAGCAAGATGAAACACTTTAGTATAAAGGACCAATGACAAGAGCACGCATGAAGAATTTCAAGGAAGCTTTAGACATGTTTGTTAAGCAATAAATCAAGTTGGATTAGAGGAATCTACTACACAAGGGCAAAATAATCATTTGTACACTCTATTATCATATTTTGAATCTCAAGAAGAAAAATTCATATTAAACTCTTTAAATGGAGCAATTTACACTAAAAATGACTAGAAGATTCAATGTGATTCTAAAAGATTCTACAAGATTTCAAGAAGATTTTATGCATGCAAAGTGGCATCCATGAAACTCTATAGGAGTCCTTGCAGTTGGCAGCCAAACATAAGAAGAAAGTCAAAGATTTGTTTACTTATCATTAATTGACTTTTTTTCCTTTTCATTAATTCTAATTAGTCGAATACTAATCTCGAGGATATCTTTTTGGTAGTTTCTTTAATTAGAAACATTAGTTAGTGTTTTAAGAGAATTACTTCTCCTTTTAGTCGGCTGCTACTAGGGAGAATATTTTTAGTTTATTCTTTTTATTTTCTTATTAGGATTTAGTAGAGTTTTATAATGCCTTTATAAGGCCTTCAAAACTGTATTCCCCTCGATTATTGAATAATATTCAATTTTTGTGAGGTTCAATTCCTTTTTTTATTCTTAAAAGAACTTAGGTGAATTTAACAAGTGAAGGATTGGTACATTCAAACTTTGTTTAATTTAAACTTAAAATTTACTTAGTTAATCTTAGATTTACATTAAACATCTTAGTTAATCTTAGATTTACATTCAAAACTACTAATTTTCATGTTGCTGAAAATTAGACTTTTTTTTTTTACTAAGATTGCATACTGATTTAGTAAATGTTAACCACATTTGTATCATTTGGTATCATAGCTTTAGCTTCGTCAATCAAGTATGTATCTTTATTTTTCCTTATGGTTGCATTCGTCTAGATTTTCATTGTTTGCATTTGAGTTTTGTTTTCCATTAACTTTCATTTTGTGTGTTCGTTCTTCTTATCAATTCATTCCTTTATTCTTATTCTCATTAAATTCATGTGTTTTGCATCTTGTAATGTAATTCATCCCTAACATTGTACCTTAGTTAGGCTATGAGTTGGCATCAAGAATATTGAAAAAGAAGAAACAAAAATGAAACAAAAGAAAAAAGAAGAGCAAAAAAAAAGAGAAATTGTGATTTGTGCTTTTTGCAAATTGATTTATTGAAATTGAATTCAATTTAGCCTAAATCATACCAATTCACTATTTGAACTTCTATACAAGTTCCTTGCCATATTTCAATTCTAATTTTTTCCTTCAAGATGCATTTGAGGTAGTTAGAATACCTATTCCAAGTTTTTTTATTTTCAATTAGTCATTGTCTTTGTTTGTTATGTTTTATTTGTTTCCTATTGTCAAGTTTAGGTTTGATTTTACTTCTTTTTTTTTTTTTTTGGTTTTCTATTGAGTTTAATTTGATAATTAGTAACTTAAGTTCTATAAGAACTAAGAAAAAAATTTAAATGGTAAAAGGCAAGTGGCGAGCTCATTAGATAGTAAAAGCTTAATTAAGTGGAACATGAGTGTTATGTAACATTCTTTAAGTGCAAACACATAAGGGAGTGTTACTTGTAAGGTCTTTTTATTCCTTTGTTTCTGCATGATAGATCCTACAGAGGTTGATAAAGATCCCAAATGGAAGTGCTTCATGAAGGCAAAGCAAGATAAGATGTCTCAATTACTAAATAGCCATCGAAAGGTGGAAGAAAGGATCAAAAGGATATACTAAAGTCAAGCCACAATAGCCACCAATAATGCCAATCAAACCACACATAAATAAGGCATTAGAAGAAGATGGAATTATAAAGATGATGAATCTATTTATGCGAGCACTTAAGGGTGTAAAAGGCAAGATAAAAACCATAGGAGCATAAAGATGAAGATACCCATTTTTCATGGCAAGAGAGATCTTAGAGCCTATCTGGCATAGGAAAAGAAGGTAGACTTTGTGTTTGATTTCCATAACTACTCTAAGAAAAAGAAAATCAAACTAGTAATTATTAAGTTCATGGATTATGCCTTAGTATGGTAGGACTAATTAGTAGTTTTGAAAAGGCATTATGGAAAGGAACCTTTCTTTATGGAAAAAGATGGAGAACATCATGTGAAAGAGGTTTATGCCAAATCATTACTATAAAGACTTGCACATTTGGCTTCAAATGCTTACACAAGGTTCAAGGAGTGTTGAAGAGTACTACCAAGAGATAGAGGTGACTTTAATCTATGCTAACATTGAAAGAGAATCATGAGCAAACTAAGGCTCATTTCTTGAGTGAGATAAATAAGGACATTGCTAAAATTATACAGTTGTAATGTTATGTGAAACTTAAAGACGTGTACCATATGGTGCTTAAAGTGGAAAGGGAAGTAAATGGGAGAACTTCCATGCCTAGCTCATCTATAATAACATCTCATTGAAAACAAAATTGGAAAAGAGGAGGCAACAAGAGCTTTTCCACGCCCAAAATTGACTACAACAAATGAGGCATGGAAGGAGGAAGTTTAAAGTAAATTGAAACACTTAAGCCTAAAACAAACACCATTAAATGCTTTAAGTGCAAAGAAATAGGACACATGCAATAAGAATATCTAAATAAGAAGACTGTTATCCTTATTAAGGTAAGTTTGATAATGAAGATGAAGAAAAAGAAGATGAGATGCCCTCACTTGTGTGTACAAGCAATGATGATACTGACATTAAGGAAGTCGATTATAAAGATTTTCTAGTTGCAACGTAAACTTAAGTGCATAAGCAAAAAAGGAAGATGAGGATCAACGAGAAAATATCTTTCATGTAAGGTGCCAAATCAAAGGCAAGGTATGTTATTCAATTATTGATGGAGGAAGTTGTACTAATGCTGCTAGTACCTTTTAGTGGAAAAGCTTAAATTGCCTATTTTGAAGCATCCTAAGCCATATAATTTACAATGGTTGAACAACTATGGGGAGGTGAGAATGACCAAACAAGTGTTTATTGCTTCTTCTATATAAAAGTATGTTAATGGAATTCTTTATGATGTTGTGCCTATGTAAGCAGGACATGTTCTAATAATTTGATAAAAGGATGAAACATGATGGATTTATAAATTAACACTCATTTGATATAAATGGCAAGATAATCAATGTGTGTGTGTGTGTGTGTGTTTGTGTGTATATGTATGTGTGTGTGTGTAAGAGAGAGAGAGAATGTGTGTATATTGATGGAATTCTTCGTGATGTTGTACCTATGTAAGTTAGACATGTTATTTTAGGGCATCCATGATAATTTGATAAAAGGATAAAATATGATGGATTTACAAATCAATATTCATTAGATATGAATGGAAAGATAATCAATGTGTGTGTGTGTGTGTGTTTGTGTTTGTGTGTGTGTGTGTGTGTGTGTGTGTTTTTGTGTGAGAGAGAGAAAGAGAGAGAGAGAGAGAGAACATATGTATGTGAGAGAAAAAGAAATAATTACACAATAAAAGGAGAGCCGCAAAAAAACCAATGAGGCGTGTGAGTTAAGGGTGGAAAAAAAAGCTAAAAGTGGATGCAAAAAAAAAAAAAATAGGCGTGTGTAAAAAGAGAAACTAAAAGGAATAAGAAAAAGAAACAAGTGAATTTTTACGCAAAAAAAAAATGATGCAAGGAAAGTATTCTTTTGTCAAAAGCCAATGATTGTACCTTTGTATAAAGAGGCTTATTTTAGTTCTAACAAACATTTTTCTTTTCCTAGTGTTTTTATTTCTTTTTTGTAAAGTTTTGATGATTAATGTTTATTTATACTAGATCAAAGATCTTTTTTGTTATAAGAACTTCAAGGAAATTGTGCATTTGCATAGTATGCCTAGAATTATTATTAGTGACAAGGATGCTAAATTCCTTAGTTACTTTTGGAAAACTTTATGGGATAAATTGAAAACTAAATTGTTGTTTTCTACTACATGTCACACACAAACTAATAGACAAACTGAGGTAGTAAATTGCACTTTAGGATAGTTATTATGCATATTAGTTAAAAAGAATTTGAAATCATGAGAAGAATGTTTACCTCATATTAAATTTGCATAAAATTATAGTGTGCATTATACTCATGATCATCCTTTAAGATTGATTATGGTTTTGCCTTTGCATATGTGAGTTGATTTAAATGGTAAAAACAAAGATGATTTTATTAAGACAATGCATAAAAAGGTACACAAGAACATTAAAAAGAAGAATGCAAAAGTATCCCAACAAGCTAATAAAGGATGCGTGAGATTGATATTTAAACCTAGTAAACCCTCATAAGAAAAAAGGGAATGATGCAGGCAAGCAAGCATGAAGCAAGATGAAACACTCGAGTATAAATGAACAATAAAAAGAGCACACTTTAAGAAGTTTAAAGAAGGTTTAGGCGTGTTTGTGAGGCAAGAAATCAAGCTTGGATTTAAAGAATCTTCTACACAAAGGCAAAATAGTCATTTATGCACTTTATTATCATATTTAAACCCTTATGAAAAACTTATGCCAAACTCTTTAAATGGAGTAATTTGCACTAAAAATATTGTCACTCACAAGATAAGGAAGAGAAAAAGAATGCAAATAAAGCTTTTAAAAGCCCTACTATAGATAAATGGATTAAAGCAACAGAAGAAGAAATGGAATCCATGAAAATAAATCAGGTGTAGGAAGTAGTTGACCTACCAGAAGGACACAAACCTATTGTAAACAAATGGGTTCTAAAGATTAAGTGAAAGCCATATGGTTTTATTGAAAAATATAAAGCCCATATTGTTGCAGAAGGATACACATAGAAGGAAGGAATTGATTATGAAGAAATATTTTTTTTTTATTGTAAGGTTCACTTTAACACGCTTAATCTTGGCTATCGTAGCAAGCATGGACCTAGAATAGCATCAAATGGATATTAAGACTACTTTTCTCAATGGAGAACTAGAAGAAAAGATCTACATGGAACCAGTAGTAGGTTTCATAATAAAAGGCCAAGAACATAAAGTTCGTAGACTTAAAAGGTTAATTTATAGCCTTAAGCAGTCTTCAAGACAATGGCACATTTGATTTCATAATGCAATAATATCTTATGATTTTGAAATGATTGAGGAAGACCATTGTGTATATCTAAAAAGGCCCTAAGAGAAGTTTATAAGTATGTCATTATATATGGATGATACTCTGATAACTGAAAATGATATGGAGTATGTTAAAGGAATAAATGGATGGATGTCAACCAATTTTAAAATGAAAGAAATTAGTGAAGCAACATATATTATAGGATTTAAGATTTTAAGACAACATTCTAGGAATTTAATGTCTTTTTCATAAGAGCAATATATCAAGAAAATGTTGAACCTAGCTTGAGAGAATGGTGAACTTAGCCTGTTTTGATGATTACAAACACATCTAAAAGCTAACCTAACCTTTATCCAAGGTATTTGTGTAAAATTTTATAGGTACATCAATTTATTGAATAAAGATGTTTAGAGAAAAGAGTTATGGTGAAAACTTTATGTATTCAAAACTAATGGATGCTACCATATTTCAATAGGTTTTGTGACTCCAGCAACAGGAGTTGAAGGATCTTAGCAAGCATTGAAATGACTCCCAAGTATGAGCAAAGTCTTCTGGACCTCTCAACCAACATTTTTCTCTAGCACAAGTGTTGGATGACTCAATCACTTGAGTTGTGTAAGTCTACTCACAATGGGTGTGGTTCTTGACATCTCAATAAGGCATTGCATTTTCACAATAGGCATTGGACCATGTGATTTGATTTTAGCAAAATTCTCAAAATCTCAACATAGGCATTGGATTTTACTAACAAGTGTTGAAGAAGTTCTTAGGCAGAGCTAAGATCTCTATACTCTATAATGAGACACTCATAAATATGCAATAGGCATTGCGATCACTTTTAATAGGCATCAAAGTGCACCAATAATTGTTGAAGCACTATTGAAAATCTTGAAAAACAGAGCATCAAGTTCACATCCTCTTGAAAATTTGCAACGACCATTGTTTATATCTTAACAGAAGTTAAAGATGAATTCCAACTGGCATTAAGAACTTCTAATAGCCATTGAAGAGTTGTTGAATAAAACAATTTAGAAAGTCAAAAGAGGAGAGTCTAGGCAAATCTCTCTCTAATAATTAGTTCCAATGGGCATTTTGGTAGTACCAACAACTGTTAAAGTTGTATACTATTTGAAAATCACCCGATTGATGATTTAACAACAAGCATGGAGAATGTCTAACAGGCATTGAGTGTCTACTCTAGTGACATGAAGTAACAATCTTCTTTTTAATGGTTAGTTTCGTGTCTTTACCTATAAAAGGACCCCCTCATAACACAAACAAAAAAGAGAAAATGTTCAAAAAAAAGTGAGCATTTTTATAGTGAGTTATCTTTGAATAAAAGGGGAGAAACAAGAGTGATCTAGCTTACAAGAGAAGATCTTTGTCAAAGCTTGTAAGAGCTATCTTCAAAAACAGAGTTTGAAGAATAAGCTTTCAGATTTCTCTCCAAACTCTCTACTAAATCAAGCATACCTTGTGAGTATTTTTTTTAATTATTTATTGCTTGAGTAAGAGAGTTTTTCTCAACTTTCCAAATTGTAATTTCATTTGAGAAAATCTTTTGTTAGGAGATCTGAGGAGATCTAAAGCCATACTGTATGAAAGGTTTAAGATAGTACCTATAAATTACTTTAGAAAATGGTTTTATTAGCACCCATAAGTCTACTTGTAACGGCTTGGTAGTGCTCGAAAACTATTGTTGTAAAGGTATTTGATAACACCTATAAGCTATTTAGATAGTGAAAGGCTCTTGTGTGAATACTAGAGGAGAGGACCTAGGTAGGTTATGTCAAACCTCTATAAATTGGTTGTCTTGATTCTTCATTATTTATGCACTTATTCTTATTTGTTATTACTTGTCATTGCCCCATTCAAACCCCTCCCTCTTTTAGGTCACCAAAGGACAACAATTAGTATCTCTTCATCAAAGCTTAAGTGCTCAGAATAAAGATAATGGTAAGTTATAAAAAATCACAATCAGCTCATAAGCCACCTTTCTTCATAGGAGATGACTATGTGTACTGAAAAAATCATATGGAGATCTTTCTACATAGTGAAACCTTAGCTCTATGGGATATTGTCAAAGAAGGAAGCGAAGTTCTGATAAAACTAGCTAAAGTTGTTATAATACCAAAGCCCAAGAATGAATGGACAGCTGAAAAGAAGAAGGCAAATCTGAAGAATAGACGAGCAATGCATGTTCTCTTCTGTGCCATCCATAAATCTTAAAATGCTAAGTTGCAAATATGTACATCAGTAAAAAAAAAAATACAGCACACATTAAAACTCAGCATGAAGGAACCAATGAGACTAAGAAGAAAAGATACAAATGCACACATACATGCGTGAAACATTTATATATCAGCTTGGTGAAACCATCACTGAGATGTGCAATAGGTTTATTGACATAGTGGGCACTTTCAAAACTCTTAGCAAGTCCTATTCTAATGAGGACAACGTAGCAAAGATTTTGAGAACACTTCCTAACAATAGATGGGAAGCTAAGGAGACAATAATAAAAGAAGCAAATAAGCTGAAAGCCTTATTATTGGATGAGCTCATGGGAAAACTATTGGTCCATGAAATCACACTTGAGAAACCTGTTGGACTAGGATGGTTAATCCTAAGTCTATAACCTCTTTTGATCTTGACAAAGGAGATTGATCATCACTAATATTTCAAATAAGTATTGATTTTGCAGAATTAGATAAATCTCTCAAGAAGAGATGGAAGGAGTTGTTAAACTCCAAAGTAACATGTAAATTGCGACCACAATCCAGGATTCACGACTGTGACTCATGTTAAAACATGTTAAAAATCAAGTAGGCGAATTCGCGGAGCCATTCTCAGCCACGATTCATTCAAAAGAAGGAGTCCAAAAATGCCAGACGAATTCGCGGTGTGTGTCACACCTTAATCGTGATCGCGAATTTTGAAGTAACTCAAGATGGCAGCAAGTCCACAACCAGAGCATGACAAGTGTCCCAAGTGACCGTTGGAAGACAAAAATTGCGAAGGCTATATGTTGGTAGCGACCGCGATTCATGAAATCGAGAATGCAAGTTCTTGCAAACGAATTCGCATCTTCAGTCGCGTCCTGCACAAAGTAATTCACAATCGCTACTTTTATTTAGCAATTGAAAGCCAACGACTATATTTTCCTAATGAACTAATGAGAAGCTGCCATGTGGACTAGCCATTAGACACAAATGGGATTTTTCGCCGCAAGTTTTGGCTTCCGTATGGAAATTCAAAATTCGCGACTGCGAAAGAGTAGTAACGACCGCAAATGAAGTCTATTAAGCATTTAATACAAAATCTGTCTAGTACACTTTGAATATTTTGTACTAGTTTTATTGCAACGTCTCTTTGGTGGGTAAAGGCTATAAATACCTTACCAAATATATGTAAATGAAAGAGAATTCATTAATTTGTAACCTAAACTCTTGCAATTTTGCTACTTATTCATTTCTTTTCTTTTAGTGATTGTTTGGTGTGAGCATAAACACTAACTGTAAAGGTTGTAGTGTTGGCCTATTAAAAACACTATAGAGAGGTTGTTGTGTGAGCCTGAAAAACACAAGTGTAAAAGTTATTGTGTGAGCCTCTAAAACACATGTGTAAAGGTTATTGTGTGAGCCTTAAAAAACACAAGTGCAAAAGTTTGGTGTGAGCTTGAAAACACCATTGATAGTTAGTGGAATACCCAATTAGTGAGAATTCGAGAGTAGATATAAGGTCGATTATGCCCGAACCACTATAAATCATGTGTCCTTCAATCTTCTTCTACCTTTCTATTTTAATTTTAATACACCATTTCAACCCCCCCCCCCCCCTTCTTGGTGCTAAAGGCCAACAAGTGGTATCAGAGCAAGGTTTCACAATCAAACCTTCATTGGGTGAATAAAGATCATGGCACAAGAAGGAATCCACACACACCTCAAACCCTACTTTGATGGAGCTTATTATACTCACTGGAAGTATAGGATGAAAATTTACCTTGACACAGATGTGGTGGGTCTCTGGGATGTTGTAGTCAAAGAATGGAAGCCACCTACCAAGGTAGTGGATGAAAGTAAAGAACTCATTCCAAGAGAAGAGTGGGTTGAAGCACATAGAAGATCAAATGGCAAGAATAAGAAAGCCATATCAATTCTTCTAAGCTCTCTTTCAAGAGAAGAGATTGAAAGAGTACAACGTTGCCAAACAACCCATAGGATATGGAAAGCATTAGAGAACTATCATGAAGGCACCACATTGGTAAAATCCAGCAGGCTAGAAATGTATGTGATAGAGTGGGAGTTAGTCATGGTGAAGGAGAATGAGAGCATCACCGACATGACCAACAGACTCCAAGCAATCATCACCAACATGAAGAAGTTTGGTAGGATTCTCACAAATCATGAGGTAAACTCTAAAATTTTGAAGTCTTTGCCTCTTGAGAAGTTTGGTGCTAGAGTGTGCAGTATTCAATAATCTAATCCATAAATAGGGAAGGTGCAAATAGATGTCTTGATAGGCAAACTCTTAACTCATGAGTTAGCCTTAAAAAAATATGAGGAGATGAAGAAAATGAGGAGTCAAGGAGAAAATTTTGAAAAACTTGAAAGGAGAACCTTGGCACTCAAATCCTGAATAAAAGAGAATGAGGTGGAAATTACTTCTAATGATGAAGAAAGTGACAATGAAGAAGAAAAGCTAGCAATGTTCTCTAAAAGGACCAAGGAGTTAATTAGAAGGAGAAAAGAAAGAAAAAGCTTCAAGAAGACAACTTCTAATCCTAGAGAGAAATCAAATGAAGTCACTTGTTATGAGTGTGGCAAGCAAGGCCACATCAAGCATGATTGTCCCAAGCTAAAGAAAAAGAAGAGATAGGACAAGGAGAAGAAGAAGAGTTTCTCGGCCACTTGGGATGATAGCTCAAGTGAAGAAGAGGAAGAAGGAGAGGTGGCCAACATATGCTTCATGACACTAGGGGACTCTTCACAAGAGGTAAGTACATCTTCCCACTCTAATTCTGATTATGAGTTAGATGATATAAATGAAGACCTTTTAGAAGCTCTAACTATGAAGTGTGACAAGTCACAAATTAAAACCTATAGGTAGAAGTACTCCAAACTAGAAGATGAATACAAGCCTCTAAATGAGCTTATAAATGAACTAAGGACTTCTAATGAAGAACTTAAGAAATCTGTTGAAAAATTATCTACATCATCTTCTTCCTTAGCTTCACTTAGAAAGGAGAATGACACTCTTAAAGGAGAAGTCATTGAGCTTATAAGCTCAATCTCTAAATTCCATAAAGGAAAAAAGGCTTTAGACACTCTTATTGTGTCACAAAGACCACCTTTAATTAGGCATGGTCTAGGTTTTAATAGAACTTCCTCATCTTCTATAACTACATTTGTTAGAACTTCACAACCTCAAACCTCAAGCATTGAGGTGATTTAAAAGAAAAGTGCTCCTAGCACTAGGTCTCCTAAGCCTAAGGGCAAAGGGAAGGCTCCCTAAGGCTCAAGAGCTAAGACTCAAAAAGCCAACCATGCTTACATGTACAACAAAAAGCATGGTCATCCTCATAAAAAATCCTCTACTCCTACTCATCATACGTGTTCATGCATGCATTCATATGACCATGCTATGAGAAGGCCCCTTACTCATACTAAATATGTGCAAAGGAGAAAGGCTAACAAGTCTAAACTCCAATGCCATTATTATATTAAATATGGGTATATCAACATCCATTGTTACATTAGGAAGGCTCACCTCAAGTTAGAGGATCCTTCAATTTCTAATCCCCAATGACCCAAGTATGCTTGGGTACCAAAGAAAAGGTGATTGACATTTGTTTTGTAGGGAAATGTGGCTACCACCAAAGCAAGTAATTGGCATGTGGATAGTGGTTGCTCAAAGCATATGACCAAAAATAAAAGACTATTCACATCACTTAAAGAGAAAGAAGGTGGAGATGTCACATTTGGTAACAATGCCAAGGGTAAGGTAATTGGCATTGGTACCATAGGTAAGGATGGTTGTTCATTAATTGATAATGTTTTATTAGTTAGTGGCTTACAACATAATTTGTTAAGTGTAAGTCAACTGTGTGACAAAGGTAATAAGGTCACCTTTGATCCTAGGGAATGTCGAGTCACCACTTTTATGGATGATGAGGTTATTTTCAAGGGTGAAAGGAAAGGCAATACCTACTCAATTGACTTAGACAATTTGGCTAACCAATCTTTCAAGTGTATCATGTCTTTAAGCAATGAAGCTTGGTTATGGCATAGAAGGCTTGGGCATGCAAGTATGGATCTTTTTCAAAGCCTATCCAAAGCGAAGTTGGTGGAAGGCCTTCCTAAGCTAAATTTCATGAAAGACAAGGCATGTGGCCCATGCCAAATGAAGAAGCAACATCAAGCCTCCTATAAAGCAAAAAATGTTGTAAGTACGTCTAGACCACTTCAACTTATTCACATGGACTTGATAGGACCTACTAAGAGTGCTAGCTTAGGTGGAAAGCATTATGCACTAGTCCTGACTACTCTAGGTTTACTTGGGTATCTTTTCTAGCACATAAGAATGATTCTTTTGATTCTTTTAAAAGATTTGCAAAAAGGGTTCAAAATGAAAAAGGTTACTTCCTTTCTTATATTAGAAGTGACCATGGAAAAGATTTTCAAAATGAATCTTTTGAAAACTATTGTTTAGATAATTGAGTTTTTCATAATTTTTCAACTCCTAGAACACCACAACAAAATGATGTTGTAGAGAGGAAAAATAGGACTTTGGTAGAGATGGCTAAGACAATGCTCAATGATTATTCATTACCTAATTACTTTTGGGCCGAAGCCATCAATACCTCATGTTATATTGCAAATAGAGTTTTCAAAAGACCCATTCTCAATAAAACATCTTATGAGCTATGGAATGGTAGAAAACCCAAGATATCATACCTTAGAGTATTTGGATGTAAGTGTTATATTTTGAATACCAAGGATAATCTTAGGAAATTTGATTCCAAAACTAATGAAGGAATTTTCTTAGGTTATTCCGCCACTAGCAAAGCTTGTAGGGTCTTCAATAAGAGTACAATGGAAGTTGAAGAGTTTATAAATATTATCTTTGATGAGTCTAGTAAACTTGATCTTAGGAAAGGAGTATTTATTGATGATTTTATAGGTAATCTTGAAAAGTTGGAATTAGAAGATACTATAAGAAAAGATGATAAAGACATGGAGAAGGGTGAATTATCAAGGATGGATGAAGAACCACAACATCAACAAGAAGATGAACCAAGACTAGAGCTACCCAAAGATTGGAGATTCTCCAAGTATCTCCCCAAGGACTTGATTATTGGTGATACCTCTAAGGGAGTAAGTACTAGATCTCAACTTCATCCTTTAGATAATAATCTTGCATTTGTTTCTCAATTAGAGCCAAAGTCAATTGATGAAGCTATTGATGATGAAAGTTGGGTACTTGCTATGTAAGAAGAACTCAACCAATTTGAGAGAAACAAAGTATGGGAACTTGTCCCTAGGCCTAAGGAACACCCAATTATAGGTTGTAAGTGGGTGTTTAGGAACAAGTTAGAAGTGCAAGGTGTCATCACTAGAAATAAGGCTAGATTGGTTGCTAAGGGATACAACTAAGAGGAAGGCATAGACTATGATGAAACCTTTGCCCCCGTAGCAAGATTAGAGGCCATTAGGATTCTCTTAGCATTTTCATGCCATATGAATTTTAGACTTTTTCAAATGGATGTTAAGAGTGCTTTTTTAAATGGCATTATTGAGGAGGAAGTTTATGTTCAACAACCTCCCGGTTTTTAGTCACATTGTTTTCCAAACCATGTTTTCAACTTAAACAAAGCCTTGTATGGATTAAAACAAGCTTCAAAAGCTTGGTATGAAAGGCTTAGTTTGTTTCTTTTGCAAAATGATTTTGAGAAAGGAAAGGTTGATACTACATTATTTGTTAAAAAACACAAGCATGGCACTTTAATTGTCCAAATCAATGTTGATGATATTATCTTTGGTGCTACTAATGAATCTCTTTGTAAGGATTTTGCTAAGTGTATGACTAGGGAACTTGAAATGAGCATGATGGGAGAGCTCAAATTCTTTCTTGGTCTATAAATCAAGCAACTCAAAGAAGGGATCTTCATCAACCAAACCAAATACACAAAGGAAATTCTAAAGAAATTTGGCATGGATGGATGCAAGGTAGCAAAAACTCCAATGAGTAGTACCATCAAGCTAGACAAGGATGAATCTAGTACGATGGTAGATGAAAAAAGATATCGAGGTATGATCAGATCTTTACTTTATCTTACTACCTCAAGGTCGGATATAATGTTTAGTGTTTGCATGTGTGTTAGGTTTCAATCCTCTCCTAGAGAGTCTCATTTGAATGTTGTGAAGAGAATTTTCAAATATTTTCATGGCACTATTCACTTAGGACTATGGTATCCTAGGAACACATCCTTTAGCCTAATAGGGTATTCGGATGTGGATTACGCAGGAAGTCTCTTAGATAGAAAAAGCACTTTCGGGACTTGCCAATTTCTAAGAGAATGTTTAGTCTCTTGGTTTAGTAAGAACCAAGTATCGGTTGCCTTGTCCACTGCGGAAGCTGAGTATGCGAATGCGGATTGTTGTTGTACCCAAGTTCTTTGGATGAAACAACAATTGATCACATTCCTATTAAATGTGATAATACCAGTGTTATTAATCTTTCAAAGAATCCCATCCAACACTTTAGAAGTAAGCACAAAGATATTAGGCATCACTTTCTTAGAGAACATATGCAAAAAGGTGATGTTGTGTTAGAATTCATTGACACTAATCATCAACTTGCATATATTTTCACTAAACCTCTAAATTAAGAAAGGATGAACTTCATTAAGATAGAATTAGGAATGCTTAATGGAAGCTCCCTCAAGTGAAAATTTTTGTTTAATCTTATGTTTAATTGTGATGTGTGTGATATGTTTGAATGGTGATTGTTATGGATGGTTTTATTATTAATTTCTAATGGATCACAAGTTTTTCAAAATCTTTCATTCTTATTCTTGCTGACTCACAATTTGCAGTCGCTATTATTTCTTAACGATTGTGAATTACAAGTCAATTTCGCTCGACTGTCAAATATCAATTCGCAATCGTGAAATATCTTTCCACCTCAAATTTCGGTCATTAATTTCAAAATTCTGATTGTTACAATGCGTATTCCCGAGGAAAATTTGTCTGTTACTCACATTTTCTAGAATTCGCAATCGCAACTAGACAATTCGCGAACGCGAATTTGAGTAACTGTCTTACATTTATGTGATTTGATGGACAACCGTTTCCAACCCTTCATAAATCTTTTTCTAGCCATTTTTAGCCGTTGATATACCTCTTCAAGGGCTAAATATACCCCCTTCAACAGTGTTTTTCTTACATCTAATCTAAACATCTTCTCTTCCTGAAATCACTCTCAAAATCTCCCAAGTTTTCTTCATCTATTGCCATGGCTCCAAAGAGAATTTCTAGAGCTGAGAAAGGCAAGGGTATAACACAACCCTCTGCTCCTCCTTCCCTCATCTATATGAAGGGAGTGACCCGTGAAGAAAAGGAGAGATATAAGGCAAACCTCTCCAAAGTCATCCTACCTAACAAAATACCCTCCACCTTTCTGCTTGAAACCCTTGGGATACACCACGAAATCAGAGCATTCCTGTCTAAACTTGGCTAGAATGAATTCATTTTTAGAGATGAACCGGGGTACGAGGAGATAGTCTGAGAATTCATGTGCACAGTTTAGCTGAGCCGTAAAGCGAAATCTCCTGTCGAGAAGTACGGTCTCATCTTTCTCGCTTTTAGGGATCCATACTTCATCACCTTCGAACAACTGTCCTCCCTCTTCAACCTCTAAATCAATGAGCACATTCCATTCATTATTTTGGCTATCGATGTTATATATTCAGAATTTTAGGCAGAAATTTCGATCGAAGCGAGACACGGCCCAAGATCCTCTCTTGCAAAGCACATAAAGACTTTGCCCTTATGGATTCTTCACCGCATCATCACCTGCTCCATCAATGCAAGGGGTGATGGGAACGAGAAGGTCTCACAAAAGGATCTTGCATTCCTCTTCTGTCTTTTGAATAACAAACCGCTCCAAATCGGCTGTTATCTCGTGGATCAGCCGATCCACATGAGCACGAAGCTGAAGAGTCAATTTCTGCTCCCCTCTCACATCACCGTAATCTATCGATTTGTGGAAGCCCTTGATGAGGATAAGGAGAAGTTACTTACCAAGAAGTATCTACCCTCTCAGAACTTTTTGGACCTCAACGCCAAGGCAATTCATTCAGATTCCTACGTATACCTTTTTGGCGCTTTTGGGGCTCAGCGTATGGAGAGCTCGCAAGCTTCCAAACGGAAGCGTCTACATATTGAAGAAGTTTCTCCCTCTACTCCTCTACCACCTAAGCTTAAGTCCAAAGTATCCTTCTCCACCATCAACAGCAAGCTTGATAAGCTTATACAAATGATGAAGAGACGATCTCTATTCCTCTCCCACCTCCACAACAATATGGTGGATCTCCAAGAGAAACTCGAAGTTCCACCTTGCCATCTTCTAGACTTTACAGAATTCGAAGATACTCAAGAGGAAGTTGGCAATGATGAGATTGAAGATGGTGAAGAAGCTGAAGGTGACAATAATGAACAAGCTAGAGACATTTCTAATGATGATGATGAGTCTCCTACTTTCTAGTTTAAGGATCTTTTTGTATTTTCTTTTCTTAGTTTACTTTTTGTAATCGCAATCTTTGTGATCCCACATTTGGTATATCCATAAAAGTTTGTTCTTTTTGCGTATCTTTGTGTTGAGCAATTACTTCTATCTTTATGATTAATGTTTGTTCCTTACATGCTTTTGCTTCATACTTATTCTTATGCTCCTTAATAATTTACGCCTTAACTTTCCCTTTAATTATCTTTCGTCTTATCTAACCTTTTTTATCTTGCTAAAAGGGGAGAGATAAGATAAGATAAGATACGAGTGAAAAATTATCCAAAGGATAACTAATTAAGGGGGAGTGAGTGCATAAGTTAAGGGGGAGCAACTAGGAAGCAACTTAACTTCACACTTAGAAATCTTTGCTAAACATCTTAAGTGATCATCAATTCTAAGTATGATTCAATTTTACTTCTCTACACTTTATTTTCACTTTGGATCAATCCAAGTTGTCAAAATCAAAAAGGGGGAGATTGGTGGACTATGATGGTTAATCTTAAGTCTAGAACCTCTTTTGATCTTGACAAAGGAGATTGATCATCACTAATATTTCAAATAAGTCCTAATTTTGCAGAATTAGATAAATCTCTCAAGAAGAGATGGAAAGAGTTGTTAAACTCCAAAGTAACATGTAAATCGCGACCGCAATCCAGGATTCGCGACCGCGACTCATGTTAAAATGTACTGAAAATCAGGCAAGCGAAATCGCAGAGCCATTCTCGATCGCAATTCATTCAAAAGAAAGAGTTCAAAAGTGTCAGATGAATTCACAGTGTGCGTCATGCCTCAGTCGTGACTGCGAATTTCGAAGTAACTCAAGATGGCAGCAAGTGTGTGTCATGCCTCAATCGCGACTGTGAATTTCAAAGTAACTCAAGATGACAGCAAGTCCTTAACTAAAGCATGACAAATGTCCCAAGTGACCATTGGAAGACAAAAATCACGAAGGCTATGTGCTGGTAGTGATCGCGATTTTTGAAATAGAGAATGCAATTTCTGGCAGATGAATTTGCATCCTCTGTCGCGTCCTACACAAAGTAATTCCCGACCGCTACCTTTATTTAGCAGTTGAAAGGCAACGGCCATATTTTCCTGATGAACCAATGAGAAGCCGCCATGTGGACTAGCTGTTAGATACAAACGGGATTTTTCGTCACAATTTTTGGCTCCCATATGGAAATTTGAAATTCGCGATCGCGAAAGAGTAGTAGCAACCGCGAATGAAGCCTGTCAAGCACACTTTGAAGATTTTGTACCAATTTTATTGCAACATCTCTTCAGTGCGTAAAGGTTATAAATATCTCACCAAACATATCTAAATGAAAGAGAATTCATTAATTTGTAACCTAAACTCTTGCAATTTTGCTACTCATTCATTTCTTTTCTTTTAGTGATTGTTTGATGTGAGCATAAACACCATTTGTAAAGGTTGTAGTGTTAGCATGTTAAAAGCACTCTAGAGTGGTTGTTATGTGAGCTTGAAAAACACAAGCATAAAGGTTGTTGTGTGAGCCTCTAAAACACAAGTGTAAAGGTTATTGTGTGAGCTTTAGAAAACACAAGTGTAAAAGTTTGATGCGAGCTTGAAAACACCATAGATAGTTAGTGGAATACCCAATTACTGAGAATTGGGGAGTAGACGTAGGGTCGATTATACTCGAACCACTATAAATCGTGTGTTCTTTAATCTTCTTCTACCTTTTTATTTTAATTTTTATACACCAATTCAACCCATCCCCCTCCCCCTTTCTTGGTGCTAAGGGCCAATAAAACCAACTGAAAGTACTAGAGTGAGAAAGAAAGATTTAGCACTAAAAGCCAAATATGTAAGCTCTAAATCCCAATCTACTTCTTGTTTGCTAACATGCTTTTCTTCTAGTGATGATGAAGACAATAGTGAAGATAAGCATCTCAACCTCATCATAAATAAAGTAAAGAGATTTCTCTTAAATTAAAAGAACAAAGGGAAAAGAGATACAAGAAGAAAGGTTGTAAGAGTCAACTCTTCATTATGGATGCAATGAGAGAGGGCACATAAAGTTAGATTGTCGCAAGTTGAAAATGAGCAAACTTCCTACCACGAAACACATCTCTAAGAAAGCAAAATAAGTATATAAAGCTACTTGGGATAACACCACTGACTCTGAACTTGATGCAGGGAAAACTCAAAAGGAGCTACCCAACCTTTGTCTAATGGCAACTTAGGAGAAATCATATGAGTTCTCAAGTAAGCATTCCTCAAACAATGATAGTAACAATAATGAAGACCATGAGGTAAATCCCCTTGATTTTTACTTTAGAGATGAGTTGTATTCTATTAATACCAAGCTCACCTGAAAAGTTGAGACTCTCAAGTCTAACACCTTCTCTCTTAAGAAAGAGAATAAAAATTTAAAAGATTGTGTAAGAGTTAAAAGACTCTAGCTAAGGAGTTTGAGTCTCACAAGTAATAATTCTAAGCTTAAGGATAGCCTCAGCAAATTCATCAAAGGAAAGGAGAAGTTAGACTCCATCCTTGAGATTCAAATAAGCCCATCCATTAAGCATGGATTAGGATATGATGCCTCTATTTCTACTGCTCCCTCTACTTCCCAAAAAAAATTTTGTTAAGGCGAAAGAAGTTAATATACCTAACCCCTTTAGAATGCTAAAAGTTCTCAAAAAGGGAAATGCCAAGATAAATGGCACAAAGGCTAAGTTACAACATATTCACACACAACTGACACATCCTCCTTCTAGAGCAAATTATGCCTATATGTATCATTCATACAAGCCTAAGAGGCAAAGTGTCCAAAGGCACAAAAATTGGCATAACCATGAATATAGATACACATCACATAGGAGAATTCTTCATATGAGAAACACTCCTAGAAATATGGCTCAAAAGAGTTACAAGTCTCATAAATACTATGTGCATGCTTTATATAGAAATAGGAAAATAGCTTATTTTGTAAGTTACTATTTTTACTGTAGTATGTATTGCTACATTGCCTATCATTGCCATTCTCTAAGGCATGATGAACAAATGATAAGAGTTAACCACTTAGGACCCAAAAAGATTTAGGTACCTAAGACTTGATTCTCTTTATTTTACAGATGTGCTTGAAATTCCAAGTTGGAGAGTAAGATTAGTATCTTGATAGTGGATGTTCAAAGTACATGACAGGAGAAAGAAAGTCCTTCACACGATTAAAAAAGACTGAAGGACTTAGAAATGTGTCTATTGGAGACAGTGGAAAAACCAAAATCATTAGCATAAGTAAAGTTGATAAGGATGTTGACTCACCTATCCTTGATAAAGTATTGCTTATTGATGGACTTAAACACAATCTGCTGAGTGTAAGTCAGCTTTGTGACAAAAGCCTTAGAGTTATTTTTGAACCACAAGCATGTTATGTGTCAAGGATGAGTGACAATAAAATTTTGTTCATTGGTAGGAGAATTCATAATATTTATGTCATTGATTTAAATTCTCTTGTTAACCATGATGTAAAGTGTCTAGTCTGTATAGTGGATGAAGATAAAACTTGGAATAAGAGGCTAAGACATGCTAGCATGGAACTCTTCAATAAGCTAAAAAGAAGAAACTTGGTTAAAGGTTTACTTGAAATTGAGTTCGCGAAGGAAGGAGTTTGTGAAGCATGTCAAAAAAGAAAACCAGTCAAATCTTCATTCAAAGCCAAAAATGAGGTAGTTCTCCTAGACCTTTGCAATTGCTTCACATGGATCTGTTTGGACCCACTAGAGTATCTAGCATGGGAGGCATGCATTATGCATTTGTCATATTAAATGATTAATCTAAATATACTTTGGTATTATACCTCCCTTACAAGGACTCTTATTTTGATATTTTAAGACCTTTGCCAAGAGAAATCAAAACCAAAAGGATTTGAAAATCTTTTCTATTAAAAGTGACCATGGAGAAAAGTTTGAGAATGCTAAGTTTCATAGCTTTTGTGATGAGTATGGTATCTCATACAACTTCCTAATGCCTAAAACACCGCAATAGAATAGTGTAGTAGAAAGGAAAAACAAAACTCTTCAAGAAATGGCTAAGACCATGTTAAATGAGTATAATATTCCTAAGTATTTTTGGGTTGAAGCTATTAACACTTCATGTTATGTCTTAAATAAAGTCTTAGTAAGACCCTTATTGAAGAAAACTTCTTAAGAGTTATGGAACAATAGGAAGGCCAAGATTGCATACTATAGAATTTCTGGTTACAAGTGTTTTATTCTAAATATTATAAACAACACTAGCAAATTTGACTCTAAATCTAATGAAGGATTTTTCCTTGGACACTCTACTATTAACAAAGGGTATAAAGTTTTCAACAAGAAAACACTTGTTATAGAAGAGTCTATGCATGTTTATTTGATGAATTTGACCTCATTTCTTCAAGAGAAGAAGAAGATAGTGAATTGCAGGTCCTATGAGTGATCAGAAAGAGAATGAAAGAATGTGGATAAGCCACAAGATATGAGGAGTGAAGAAAATACAAATCCACCTCTTCTTACTCCAAATGAATAGCAAACTCAGGTTGAAAGGGATAGGGTTTTCAAGAAAGATCATCCAAGAGATCTCATCATTGGTGATCCATCAAGTTGGGTAACAACTAGATCATTATTTAGAAATACATGTACCAATGATACTTTTGTTTCCCTTATTGAGCCTAAGACCATAGATGAGGCCATTAAAGATAAACATTGGGTACTTGCTATGTAAGATGAACTCAATCAATTTGAAAGAAATAATGTATAGACTTTAGTTCTTATACCTCGTTATCATTCCATTATTGAAACCAATTAGAAATAAGATTATGAGCATGGAATCATTGTTAGAAACAAGGCTCAGTTAGTAGCCAAAAGCTATAACAAAGAAGAGAGAATTCACCTTGATGAGACCCTTACACCAATAACCAGACTTGAAGCAATTAGGATTTTGCTTGCATTTTCATCTCCTATGAATTTTAAGTTATATCAAATGGATGTCAAAACTGTTTTTCTTAATGGCTATATTGATGAGGAAGTATATGTTGAACAACCCTATGGTTTTGAAAGCCTTGCTTTTCTAATCATGTATTCAAGCTCACCAAAGCCCTATATGGCTTGAAGCAAGCCCTAAGAGCTTGGTATGAGAGGTTAAGCAACTTTCTTGTAAAGAAAGGCTTCTCAAAAGGTTTGGTGGACATAACACTCTTCTCTAAAAAGAAAAATAAAGACTTATTATTAGTGCAAATATGTAGATGATATCATATTTAGTGCTACTAATATTTGGTTATGTGAAGATTTATCCAAAGTAATGAAAAGTGAATTTGAGATGAGCATGATAGGAGAACTCAAATTCTACCTTGGATTATAAATCAAAAAGGAAAGGAAGGGATTTTCATCAACCAAGTCAAATATACAAAGGAACTAATCAAAAGATTTGGCATGGAAAACAACAAATCGTGCAAAACTCCTATGAGCACCAATATTAAGTTAAGCATGGATGAACATAGTAAGGTTGTGGATCAAAAGCTATATAAAGTTATGATTCTTACTCTACTATATCTCATAGCATCTAGGCCTAATATTATGTTCAATGTTTACTTATGTGTTAGAAATCAATCTAATCCTAAGAAGTCTCATTTGCATGTTGTGAAACATATACTCAAATACCTTTTTGGCACTCCCACCTTAGGATTTTAGTATCCTAATAGTTTTTTATTTGAATTGAATGCATTTTCTGATGTTGATTTTATTGGATAGAAAGAGTACTTCAGGCATAAGTCAATTACTTGGTCAATGCATAGTGTCTTGGAGTAGCAAAAAGTAAAATTCAGTTGCTTTATCAACTGCTAAAGCTGAGTATATGGCAACTGACCTTTATTGTGCTCAAATCCTATGGATGAAGTAACAACTTCTCGACTACAAAGTAATTGCAAATCAAGTCACCATTAAGTATGATAACACTAGTGCCATTAATTTGTCTAAGAATCTCATACAACGTTCTAGGAGCAAACATATAGACATTAGACATTATTTTCTTATGATCATGCTAATAATGGAAATATTACATTAGAATTTGTTGATACTAACCATCAATTGGCAGATATTTTCACTAAAACTCTTTATGATGAAAGGATGCAATTCATCAAAAGAGAATTTGGAATGATTGATGGAAGTACTTTGGATTAATTTCAACAAATTCATTTGTTTCCCCTTTGTCAATCTATGTTTGGTTATTGTTGGTTGATACTTGATATGTTGCTTGAATAGATTACTATTAAAGTCTTCAGAATCTATAAGCTAAAGATTTTAATTGTGTATAATTTTGATCTAAATATCTATATAATAATTAAATTCATGACTATATCATTGAGTTTGATTAATAATATTCATCAGCTAAGTTTTCAAAATGGTTGCATCTTTGAAATTTTTATTTTAAACTTAGTTTTGTTTTAATAAACATGGCCAACAGTCATTCGTGTTTTCCAATGACAGTTGTGTTGCTTATAAGTTCCTCATTTTGCTTATGTTAGTCCCCAAAATTGTTGTGTATTTCTAATGACTATTGTTCTTCACCCAATGGACATTGTGACTATCCACCATTGTTGGATGAAGAACACTTGCTGGAGCAAGCTAACGGTCATCTCCAACAGTCAATCTTTAAATCACAATTGCTATTGAATACTTTCAACAATCATAGTTTTAAAAAACAAGGAAAGCTCACTAAACTTTTATATAAATCCCCTCTAACCTTAAAGTCAATTTATTTTTTGCTTTACTATGTTTTCAACTCTCTCTCTCTCTCTAAAATTGCTACTATTTCTTTTACATTCTCACTTGCAGAATACCTCAAACACTCAATCAATGGCACCCAAATCAGACTCAACAAAGAGGTATAAGCAACCAGCCTATAAAAACCCTCAACCCTTATGTTCCAACTATGAGACTAGAGAGAATTTGGCCTCCATTCTTGCCTAGCAGAAGAAACAAAATGTGTAACCATCTACAACACAACAATCACCCAAAAAGTTAAAACCTATTTTAGAACCCAAAGGGAAAGGAAAAGTGATAGAAACAAAGCATATTCCTCCCTTGCTTTAATAGTTCCATTTTAAAACTGAAAATAAGAATGATTTAGCTCTAAAGCTGCTAAAGAGACACCTAAGAGGTGGGAATTTTCTTGAGTGGAGTGATCTTCAAAGATATGGGCTAGCTGAAAAGGTGGAAGAGCTTATGGTGGGAATTGGATGGGAGTTATTTTGTCACATCAAGGAACCATCCTATCTAGAGCTTATAATGGAGTTCCTCACCACTTTGGTAGTGTTGGTAGTGACTGTGACATATATGCCTATGAAGTCTCAATAAAATTCAGATTATTTAGAAAAAAGTACAACTTAAGGCCAAACAATTTGGCAAAATGCTTGATGCTGCTACTTCAGGGATAACAGAGCCTTCTCCTATATTCAAGGTTGATGTAGAATTAATTCTAGAAGTCTATCACTAATAGGAAGAGCAATTACAATAGCAACAACAATAAGGCGTCAAAAATTAAAAGTCAAGCCTTAAGAATAGCCCATCAATTCATCATATGAAATATAAATGGAAAAGCTCAGTCAAACAGTAATTACACAATCATTGACCTGTTTTATCTTCGATGCATAAAGAACAAACAAAAGATCAACACTCTATTATTCTTGATGCAAAGGATAGATAGATAGTGGACAAAGGCAATGAGTTTATGATGTGTCACTACATCACAAGAATTGCCAAGTATGCGAAAGTCATTCTTCAAACAGAGGATGAACTAGAAGAGAAAAATATTGTGTTGGAGAAGCTGCCAAACAATGAATCTATCAGTGAAAAAATGTTTCTCAACATAGGAATCTTACAAAGATTGGATTTAGGTCTAATCAAAAGAGTACCAGAAAAAGGAGAAATTCCTTAACAAGAAGGGGAGAATGAGGACATTAGGGAAATAATAAGAATAGGGGTTGAAATAGCATGAGGGATTAGAACAAGTGCTCCTGCTCCTCCCACATCTAGTTTATCTCTCACTATCTTTGAGAGAAAGGTTCTTGAGCAACTAGAGACCATTTCCAATGTAGTACAAAGGGTTAAATCTTATATTATCTCCCTACACCAAAAAGTGTAAAAACTTTAAAGGGACATGAAGGACATCAACCAAACTTTTGATTGGATTGCAACCAGGGACCCCAAATACTCCAATTGAGCCAAATGTAAAAGATGACCCTAAGGACAGACCTTAAAACCATCCCTAGAACCTTAGCTCAAACCAATTTCCCTACTCCCTCATATTGCATATTTATTTTATTTCATTTCTTTTGTCTTTATTTTCTTTCTTAAAAATAGTTGATGTAATGGACAACAATTTTAATGTAATAATATGTTAACTCTTTATGTTTATACTATTATTTGATTCCATTCCCTTTGTTATTACTATTCCTATCTATTTATAAAGAGGGAGAAGGCAAAGGAGAAGGATGATGTACCAAACATAAAGGAAAAGGTAAATGTATGTGTAAACAACTAAAAGAAGAGACAAAGAAAGGCAAATGAAAAGTGTAATATGTAAAAGATCTATGTGTATTGTAAAGAAGGAGACTTGATATACAAATGGGAGTATGTATGTGAACTTATTATAGAAAATAACTTGATATGAGAACTTGCTATAATAGTCCATATAATATGAAATTAAGGGGGAGTAACATGAACATATTATTATAACTTGTGCACTTAGCGATAAATCATACTATTTGATATTTTGATATACTTAAGGATGATTTAGAATCTAATTAACTCCATCATACAATGTACACTTTTCATTTTTGCAAGGTTGATTAACTTTGATAGATTATTTGTCATCATCAAAAAGGGGGAAAATGTTGAACCTAGCTTGTTTTGATGATTACAACCACATCTAAAAGCTAACCTTTGTCTAAGGTGTTTGTGCAAAATCTTGCAGATACATCAATTTATTGAATAGAGAAGTTTAGAGAAAATAATTATAGTGAAAACTCTAAGTATTCAAAATCAATGGGTGTTGCCATATTTCAACAGGCATTGTGACTCTAGCAATGAGCATTGAAGGATCTTAACAGGCATTGAAATACCCAAGAATGAGTAAAATCTTTTGGACCTCTCAACCAGTATTTTCTCATGCACAATAGGCATTGGATGACTTAATCGCTTAAGCTATGCAAGTCTCTTCGCAATGGGCATGGTTTTTGACATCTCAATAATGTGTTGCATTTTTACAACAGGCATTGGACCATATGACTTGATTTGAGCAAAATTCTCAAGATCTCGATATGGGTGTTGGATTCTAACAATGGGAATTAAAAAAGTTCCTAGGTAGAGCTAAGATCTCTAGACCCTCTAATGAGACACTCTCAAATATGCAACAGGCATTGAGATCACTTTTAACAGGCATTGAAAGTTCACCAATAGTCGTTGAAGACTGTTGAAAATCTTAAAAAAATAGAGCATCAAGTTCACATTGTCCTAGAAGTTTGCAATAGGTATTGTTTATATCTCAACAAGAGTTGAAGTTAAATTTCAACAAGCATTGAGAATTGCCAACAGTTATTGAATAGCTATTGAATAAACAATTAAGAAAGATAACAGAAAAGCGTCTAGGCAAATCTTTCTCTAGTAGCTAGTGCTAATGAGTGTTTCAATACTACCAATGACCATTAAAGTTGTATTCTATTTAAAAATCACCTAATTGATGACTGAACAACAGGTATGGAGAATGTCTAACAAGCATTGAATGTTTACTTTAGTGACATGAAGTGATAGCCTTTTTTATAATGGCTAGTTTTGTGTATTTGCTTATAAAAGGACCCTCTCACAACAAAAACAAAAAAGAGAAAATGTTCAAAAAAAAGAGTATTTCTATAGTGAAAGCTATCTTTAAATAAAAGGAGTGAAACAAGAGTGATACAAATTACAAGAGAAGATCTTTACAAAGCTTGTAAGATCTATCTTTAAAAATAGAGTTTGAAGAACAAACTTTCAAATTTCTCTCAAAACTCTAAACCAAATCAAGCATACATTATGAGTTTTTTTTTTTTTTGAATTGTTTATTGTAAGAGTGAGAGAGTTTTTCTCAATTTTCAAATTTTGTTTGAGAAAATATTTTATTAAGAGATCTTAGGAGAACTAAAACCATACTTTATGAAAGGTTTAAGGTAGTACCTATAAACTACTTTGGAAAACAATCTTAGTAGCACCCATACGTCTACTTGTAAAGGCATAGTAATGCCTAAAAACTACTATTGTAAAGGTAGTTGATAACAACTGTAAGCTATTTAGATAGTGAAAGTCTTTAGTGTGAATACTAAAAGATAGGACATAGGCAGGTTGTGTCGAACCTATATAAATTGGTTGTCATGGTTCTTTATTATTTTCGCACTTATTCTTATTTATTATTACTTGTCATTGCCCTATTAACCCCCTCCCCTTCTAAGACACCAAGAGATAACAGAAAATCCTTGAGTGATTCAATATGCCAAATTGCAAACCCATAAATACTCCCATTGGAAAAGGTGAAGTCTTTAGTCATAGGATGTCGCCTGAAACATCAAAGGAAAAAGAGCAAATGAGTAAAGTTTTGTACTTAAGTAAGGTTAAAAGTCTTATGTATGTTACAATATGTACTAGACTTGATATCTACTTTGTTATTAGTCTGGCAAGTAGATATCAATCCAACCCTAGTCAAGTACATTAGAATGCAGTGACAAGTATATATATACCTCAAGAACACAACTGATTATTCATTTTGTTATAAGATCTGCATGTGAAAGGCTATACTGATGCTGATTAGGGAGGAGATTTAGATGAAAGAAAGTCTACCTCTAGATTTGTTTTCATACTTACAATGGTGTTATATCTTAAAGTAGTAAGAAGCAATCATGTATAATCCTGTCAATAATGGAAGTTGAATTTGTGACATCTTCATCTATTGTGCAAGAGGCGATTTGGTTAAGGAGATTTTTTGAGTGTTTGACAAAAGGGGAAGATGCTATGGAGCAAGTTCTTATTAATTATGATAGTCTAGCTACTATGGCATATACAAAAAGACCTAAAGTTCCATGCAAAAGCTAAAGAAATTGATATCAAATACAACTTTGTGAAAGACATGGTAGCATGTAAAGAAGTGAACAGGAAGTACATTTCCATACAACAAATGGTTGTGAATCCCTTTACAAAACCCATTCCTAAAAATGCGTACTTTAGGCAAGTTAAGCCATTAGGCCTACATAGGTGTTTAATGTACTTGTAAAACGAATTTCCCAAGGATGTTCATATGTGTATTTTCTTTAAGACATCAATAATTTTTTTTTTATTTTCTATATTTATGTATATATGTTACATAATGCACACATGAGTACATATTTGATATGGGAAGTATGTCGCACAGATATGAGATTGACCTTCCCACATAAGCCATTGCCTTTGTTACTAAGTGTAAGCAAAGATGAGACGAATTTAAGTTATATTATCTAAGTGATAATAGAGAGCAAAATGCTTAAATTCAAAATGTTGCCTTTATACATGAAATAAATGAAAATAAGGATAAGTTGTATCAATTTAAGCTAGTTGTTGTGAAACACCATTTAATCTGTGAAATGTCAAATTTGAGTTCTAATGGATACATTATGAGAAGTGTGTTGGAGAACACATCATTAGATGTTATATGTGTTTAATTACAATTTGTATGGTATTTATAATTTGTAAGGCATACGTTCCATAGGAAAGCAGATAATATCGTAATCTATGAATCATACCACATATGCATAAATTGACTTATTGGAAAAATAAAATTAATAATTAAATGACTTTATTTAGTGTGAGGTACTCAAGTTTATAAGTAATCTCGTATTGGTATCCTTATGACACTAGTATGTTCTCACAATTTGTATTTAATGTTTGCTATCTTAGAATGCTACCAAAAGACCATGATTTGATTTGGTTTAATGGGGCGTCTCTAGAAAGGCAAGTTAAATAAGAATTGTGGACTTCAAGAAAAAGGAAGATCATTTTGTTTTATCACATTGACATGTATTTATTATTAGACCGGTCATATTTTATCTTAGTGATATAAGATAATAATAAATACATATAAATTCAACATGAAATGAGATCTCATAATGATAATGTGATAAAAAAATTATCTAGGATGCAACATACTGAACACGCTCTAAGCTTCTTTTGAGATGTTATATAATCTTAATAGATATATAGCAAACATGCTCTCATAAGTAGAGAAGAGAGTTGGTCACATCATGTGTGAGTAGGAGATGCTAGATTTTTGGGTTGAGCACACATGACCTTACCCAACCTGTATCCATTTATTATTATTATTAGTTAATAATAATCTATATAGGATAAGAATAATAAGAGAGGTAAGGTTATATTCAAATATAAAGATAGCTCTCTAAATAAAAAGATAACTTAATGTTGTTATTTGAAGATAATTATTTTTCTCCTTCAACTTTACGTTCAATCCCTCTCAGTTGAGAAAATACTCTCCCAAAAACAGAAAAAACCAAAAACTGTCAATCTCAAGTTCTACTTTGTTGATTGCATAAAGAGGTAAGTAATCTAAGTCATTATAATTAATTTCAATTCATTATTTATGTTAATGCGATTTGAATTTGACTTTACATGTTTCATGGACTTGGGCATGAGTCATAAATTTCTTAGTGAAATCCATGGGTGTAATCAAATTCTAACAACAATAATAATAATTTAATTTATAGTATATCTTTATGCAATTAAAATATATTATAATTATTTGTTAATAAAATTTTGATTCAAAATTCTTTCAATAGAATTTTGATTTAAAATTCAAACTCATAATTTTATATTTATTTTAATGACACTCTAACAGTATTAAGTTAACACTATTTATATTATCATAATCTTTGAATGACGTATAAAATATTTGGTGCAATAAGAGAGTATTAAAACTTGTTTTAATAGACTAAAAAATAAAATTGTAGTATTGAATTAGTAATAATTTGTTATTTATATTGAATAATATTATTAATTATGTCATTTGTGAAATGTAACTCACAGCTAGATTTTTTTTTATCAATATTATTTTATTAATTTAAAATATCACTAAATATATAAGATATATTCATGACATTTAAAATATAACTTAATCTATTATTTTTGTATTAAATTATTTTTATAATCTTCATAACTATATTTTATTATATTATATATTTGAATGCATCCTATATTTAAGTTAAAATATAAATTTATATAACCAATATACTACTATATATTTACATTAATATATATTAATAATATAAAATTTTGGTATTGATATTGAATTTTTGTTATTCGACACTAGAATATGTTGGCCCTTGTGTACCAAGAAAAGGGGTTAAATCGAAGAAAATTTTAAATTTTTGGAAGGAGTGTAAGTTATTTTAAGTTTAAAGAGATGAGTAGAAGAAGAAGCAACACAAGATTTATAATGGTTTGGGTATTATTAACCAATCCTACATCCACTCCCCAAGTCTTCCAATTGGCTATCCCATTATCACTCAATGGAGTTTTACAAGCTTGCATCTAACTTACACAATGTGTTTTCAAAGGCTAACACACAACCTTTATAAGTGTTTTCTCAAGGCTCACATTCAACCTAAATAAGATTTTTCATATACAATGATCAATTTAAAACCCAAACCCAATGGTGTTTAATGGTCACACCTAACCCTTATAACTGAAGTACAAAGAAATTATGAGTTGAGCGTTGATAAATAAATTTGTAAGAGTTTGGCCATAATAAATTATTATTCTCTTGCATTTAGGACCATTTCATGAAGTATTTATAGGTTCCTACCACCAAAGAGTCATCACAAATGAAGCTATGCTCAAATCTCTAAAGTTGGCGGCAAAATCCAGTAAGAAATGTTTGTCAAACTGAGATTGTGACCGCTACACTCCAGTCGTGGTCATGAGTCACAATTTAGTTTGGATTTTGCTCATTTGTGGTTGAGAACTTCAATTATGTCGAGCTGCTAGTGACACATGGCAACTTAACATTTATCCTTCAGAAAACTAACTGTTGGATCCTTCTAAATAAGGTTGAATGACCTCCACCATGAAACAAATTGGATGGTTGAAGCTACCAAATGGTTGTTATCATAACTTTTGAGCTTTCAATAGTTCCCTTTGACATATGGCTCTCCCTTATTGGTTGCTTTATGTCCCTTCATAACCAATTGAATGTAGTGATCGCAACATCCACCATGACTCCTACCTTGAATCAAACTAGATCAAAAGTTCTCTAGATTTCTAAGAATAGCAATAGCAATCTCTAAATCACAATCGTGATTTATGGGTTAATTTTCACACTTAAGGCTTATCTTTTTAATCAACTTTTAATGAGTTCTAATTTAATTTTTGTAAGAACATCACTTAAAACCAGTATTAGAACCTTTCATTCTATATCTTTAAGATCAAAAGAGAGTTTTGACTTAGGTTTGACCAACCTATTCCAATAATCACCTTTTTTTTTAGTTTGATAATCTAGATTGAATATGTAAAGGATAAATAATCAAAAGTGCATGATATCAAGTGTTTTAAGTGTTTGGTAAGTAAATGTGAAGTGAATTATATGATTTTGTATGAATTCAAACTGATGTGTACACACCTAGTCCATAAGTTTTAAGGTTGTAAGTATTGCTTCCCTTCAGTCCACAATCTCCCCCTTAGTCAAATTAATAAATCCAACTTAGTGATGTAGTTATCATCCTTTTTCATATGAAGTTCACTTTTCTCTCGCTCTTTGTCAAGATTAAAAAGAAAGGGATAGAGATATAAAAGGGAAATATGAGAGGGATTGCAACAAATTCAATCAAGTGCCCAAGTTCAATCAACATGTACAAACAATTGGCACAAATATAAGTAACTGGACATAAATCACAAGATGATAAATGGATAAAAACAAAAGCCAAATGGAAATCTCATTAACATAAAATATAATTGCATATAGAATAGTTCAAACATATTAGGATGTTTGATCACATACTAGGGGCCAAAAGATTAAAAACATAAAACATTAAAAAAAGGAAAAGCAAAAATAGAAAAGGTCTAGAAGTTGGGTGAGATATCATCATCAAACTCTTATTCTTCTTCATCCTCACTATCTTGAACTTCCTCTTCCTCAACATTTATGGTGCTTCTTCTTCCTTTTCTTTAAAAAATTCAAAGTCTTAAAGATGGCATGGGTGGGGAAGACCAAGTTTCTCTTGGATTTTCATAATTTCCCCATAGAGATGTTAAAGAAAGTTAAGCCTCTTGACGACATTCTTAACATCTTTGAAACTTTGGCTAAAGAAAATGTAAAAGAAGAAGGTTTTGAAGAAAGAGGTGCCCTAGGGTTTACCTTTGATTACTTGGGAAGTTCTTCTTCTTATGCAACATCCTCACTTTCTTTAATGACTAACCTTTTTGTGTTTGGAGGCTTATGTAGACACTTGATGCTTTGCACCTTATGCACCAAGCAAGTACTCATAAGAATTTGCCTTTATGGTTTAGCATTGATAAGATAAGTGAGGTCAATGAAGTTTTTGTTTGGAAGATATGTACAAATTAGGTTGGCTTCAATTTGAAGTGTAAGTGGCCCTACAAACCTACAGATAATAGTCACATATGTAAGGAGAAGGAATTCAGCTTTAGGTTTAAGGCTAATATGAGCAAATTTATCCACAAAATAGTGACCACTTTGAATAGGTTTGTTTTTTAGAAAGCAATAAAGAAAAGAAAGATCTTTTTGTATACTTTTTCATTATATCACCTCTAGCATTGATTGAGAAGGTGATGATGCGATGAAAATAAGTCAAATGGGAAGGGTTTTGATTTTTTGGTAATAATTTCTCTGGTTCATGTTTCATTTTAATAAAGGTCTTTTGCATAAGTTAAAACAATTGAAATCAAGGAAGGAGAGGTTGAAGGGAACAAATTTTCCAATTTGAAAAGTAAAGAGAGAGCAAATTTAGGGGAAAGTGATATAGTATTGTTCATTAAAGCACCTAAACTTTAACCCATATGTGTCTGCACTTGATGTGAGCTTCTTCCTCATCTTCATGGTGCATATAAACTCTTTCACAATCTCCTCATAGAAAGGCTCTTCTCAAAAGATGAACTCAATCCACACCAAGTTAGAGAGAAAGGCCTTGGTTTCTCCTTCAAATTCGAGAGTAGTGAGAAAAAAAAAATGAGGGAATCTTGTTGGCCCTTATGTCGATCCTTTTCTTCCTTGGTTACTCCTCTCATTAGATGCAGTTGAAGAAAAGATCTTAGAGGGGGAGAAGATACTTAGGCAATGCCCTTTCCTTTGTCAGATTTTGTATTCTTTCTTGGAGCCATGAAAAAGGTTATGGGAGTAAAAGAAGAGGGTTACTGTGTATAGAAATTTGAGAGGAATGTAAAGACTAATGAGAAGAGATGCAAAGAATGAATGGAGAGGTGTTAAAGAGGTTTAAATAAGTAAAAAAGAAAAGGTTAAAAATGGCTAGAAAAAGGATAGAAATGTAATAAATAAGGAGATGCACCATTTGAGTAATGACTGGTTATTACCCAAGAGTTACACGTAAGTTGTAACTACTAGTTAAGTGCTATGACTGCGAATTCTAAACTCCTAGAGTAACAAATAAAAATCCTCAAAAAGATGTGAAGTCAACTATCCAATATTTTTTAAATTCAAAATATCACAACAGCAACTTTAAATCGCAAGCAAAAATTTCAATTGATTTTAAGAACTGAAGTGACTTGTAAGTAGTGACTATGATTACCAATCCCAATCGTGATTTATAAACCATTTTTCAAAACAAAACCTAAAATATATTTTGATAATTGGCCCAAACATAAGGTGATCAAATTGATATTTTGATGATCAATTTATGCAATTGAACATGGAAAAGCTCAAATGCAAATTGAATTGACTCAAGTAATGCAACCAAAATAATAAATCAATGAAACAATCATCAAGCATATCAAACAATTCAAAGAAGGTGAATCAAAATCACATGCATATAATGAGATCCATTTTCATCCTAAGAAGCTTCCATCAAGTAACCCAAGTTCCCTATTGATGAAGTCCATTCTTTTTTCACTAAGGGGTTTGGTGAAAAAATCCATAAATTGGTTGTTAGTGTCAATGAACTCTAATGCCACATTACCATTTTACACATGACCTCTAACGAAATGATGCCTTATATTAATGTGTTTGCTCCTTAAATATCGAATGGGATTCTTCGAAAGATTTATTGCACTTGTGTTATCACATTTAATAGGAATGTGATCAATATCTTTGCCATAATCCTTGACTTATTTTATCTAAAGAACTTGAGTGCAACAATATCCTACCACCACATATTTCGCTTTAATGGTGGATAAGGCAACCAAAACTTGCTTCTTGCTAAACCAAGAAGCTAAACATTCACTAATAAATTGACAAGTTTTAGAAGTACTCTTTCTATCTAACAAACTATAGGTATAGTTCGCATTTGAATATCCAAGAATACTAAAAGATGAATTCCTAGGATACCACAATCCTAAATGCATGTTGCCATGAAGAATATTATAAAATTATTTTAATCACATGAAAAATGAGATTCTTTAGGACATGATTGAAATATAACACACAAGCAAACACTCTACATAATGTCAAGTCTAGAAATGGTAAGAGAGAGGAGAGAACTAATCATACCTTTATACTTTTTTTCATCAATTGGCTTACCTAATTCATATTTATGAAGCTTTATTGATGCACTTATTAGTGTCTTAACTATCTTGCATCCGTATATCCCAAACCTTTTGAGTAGCTCCTTTTTATACTTGGCTTAGTTGATGAAGATACCCTTTTTAGTTTGTTTGATTTGAAGATCAAGGAAAATTTTGAGCTCATCCATCATGCTCATTTCAAATTTTATTGTCATACATTTAGCAAATTCCTCATAAAGAGATGAATTAGTAACACCAAATATAATGTCATCACCATAGATTTGAACAATAAGAATGTCCTTATCATGCCTTTTCATCAATAATGTGGTGTCAACCTTGCCCTTTTCAAAATCATATTTCAAAAGAAATGGCCTAAGTCTTAGCTTATTTCAAACCATATAAGGCCTTAGTTAGCTTGAAAACATGATTTGGGAATTCATAAAACCTAAAGTTTGTTCCACATAAACTTCCTCCTCAATGAAACCATTCAAAAAATGTACTTTTCACATCCATTTGAAAAAAGTTTAAAATTTATATGACATGCAAATGCTAAAAGAATCAAATGGCCCTTAGTCCTATAATCAAGGAAATGTTTCATCATAATCAATGCCTTCCCCTTGGTTGTAACCCTTTGTAACCAATCTAGCTTTATTTCTAATGATGAAACCTTGCTCATCTAACATATTCCTAAACACCCATTTGCAACCAATAATCAGATGTTCTTTAAGCCTAGGAACAAGTTTCCAAACTTTGTTTCTCTCAAATTGGTTAAGTTCCTCTTGCATAACAATCACCGACTTTCCTCATCAATAGATTTTGGCTCAATTCGAGAAACAAAAGCAAGATTATTATCTAATGCATTATATTGAGCTTTAGAACTTACTCCCTTAAATGTCTTACAAATGATTAGGTACTTTGGGTGATCCTTGAGTACCTTTAATCCTTGGAGAGTCCTTAAGCTTGGTCCTTCTCTTGTTAGGATTAAGATTGCTCTAATTTTGAGATAGCTCTTGATCTTCAAGATCAATTGCATTCTCCTTAGATGTTATGCTGAGTTACAACTTTTTAAAGTCACATGTAAGATCATCAATAAAAGAACCTTTCCCAAGATCAAGTTTACTAGATTTATCAAACACAACATTCATTAACTCTTCAACCACCATGGATTTTTTGTTAAATGCCCTCTAAGTTTTGCTAGTGCTAGAGTAGCCTCAAAAGATGCCCTTATCAGTTTTAGAGGCAAATTTTCCCAAGGTTTTCCTTAGTATTCAAGATGTGGCATTTGTACCAAAAAACTTTAAGGTATGAAAGCCTGGGCTTTCTTCCAATCCATAGCTCATAAGAGGTTTTGTTTAGAATAAGTCTTAAAAACTCTATTCTCAATGTAACAAGAGGTATTGATGGCTTCAGCCCAAAAGTAATTAGGAAAAGAATAGTCATTAAGCATAGTCCTAGCCATCTCAACCAATGTTTCCTTCTTTCTCTCTATAATACCATTTTGTCATGATGTTCTAAATATTAAAAAAATTATGAGAAATCTCATTCTCTAAATAATAGTTTTCAAAGATTCATTTTGAAATTCTTTTCCATTGTCACTTCTAATAGAGAAAATGAATTAACTCTTTTCATTTTGAACTCTTTTTGAAAAGCTTTTAAAAGCATCAAAAGTATCACTTTTATGAGCTAAGACAATAACCCAAGTTAACCTTGAGTAATCATCAATAAACATAAATGCATAATTTTTTCACTAAGGTTAGCATTCCTAACTGGTCCAACTAGGTCCATATGAATGAGTTGAAGAGATCTAGATGTACTTATAATATTTTTAGTCTTGTAAGATACTTAGTGTTACTTTCCTATTGACAAAGGTCCATATGTCTTGCCCTGCTTGAATTTTTGCTTTAGAAGACCTTTTATTAGTTCTCCTTTTGAAAGATGTAGAAGAAGTTCCATGCTAGCATGTCTAAGTCTTTTATGCCAAAGCCATGACTCATTGCTAATAGAGATAAGACACTTAAATGATTGGTTAGCTAAATTATCCAAGTTAATTAGGTAAATATTGCCTTTCATTTCATTTTTAAAGACTACCTTTTTATCCACCAAAGTGGTAACCTGACATTCTCCAAGGTCAAAGGTGACTTCGTTACCTTTATCACATAATTGACTTACTCTCAACAAATTATGCTTTAAACCATCAACTAGAAGATCATTGTCAATGAGGGGGCAACATTTCATACCAATGATTCTAATGCCAATTGCCTTACCTTTGGCATTATTTTCAAAAGTGATATTGCTCCCATCTTTTTCCTTAATAGATGTGAATAGCTTCTTGTTTATAGTCGTATGCTTTGAGCACCTATTATCCATATGCCAATCATTATCTTCCTTGATGGCTTCCAAGCATTCTTACAAAACAAAGCCATTTCACCTTCATTTAGGTACCCAAGCATACTTAGGTCCTTGGGTTAAGCTTAGAAAAGTCCTCCAATTTAATGTGTGCCTTCCTAACTTAGCAAAACACATATATTTGCCCAAACTTCATGCAATAATGATATTGGAGTTTAAACTTATAAGTCGTTCTCCTATAAGCAACTTTAGTATGAGTAAGAGGCATTCTCACACTTTGGCCATGAGAATGCCTGCAAGTGTAAGAATGATCAGGAGTAGAAGAGAAGTTTTTTTGTGTATGCTTCTTGATGTACATAAAATCATGATTTGCTCTTTGAGGCTTCGTTATAGGTTTAGGATGCCTTTCCCTTGCCTTTAGGTTTAGGGGACTTAGTGCTAGGAGCATTTTTCTTCCTAATTACCTTTATACTAAAAGTTTAAGGTATTGATGCTCTAATGAAGATGGGAGGATAGGATGTATACAAGGAGGCCCCATTGAAACCAAGACCATGTCTCATAAGGGGGTGGTCTTTAAGCTACAATGAGTGTATCAAAAGCTTTTTTCCCTTTGTAAAATTTTAAGATGGAATTTCTTAACTTAATGACTTCACCTTTTAAATAATCATTTTCTTTTCTCAAATAGTTAAGAGATTATGAAGTTTTAGAAAGATTTTCTAAAGAATTGTTGAGTTCCTCATTAAAAAGACCCCAAGTCATTTATAAGATTATTTAAGCATTTGAATTCATCCTTAAGTTTAGAATAATTTTTCTTATAAACTTTTATTTTAGATTTGTTTTTATCACATCTTAAGGAAATGGCTTCAAGAACCTCATCATCTTCATCCTCATATGCAACATAAGCATCATAAGAATGAGAAGAAGTACTTACCTCGTTGGAGGAGTCCTTCTAAGCCATAAAGCAAAAGTTGGCAACCTTTTCATTATCCTCACTTGAGTCATCATCCCATGTTGCCTTGAAGATCTTTTTGTCTTTGTTCGATCTTTTTTTTATCTTTGTCCCACTTCTTTTTCTTCTTTAGCTTGAGACAACTGGATTCAATATGTCCTTGCCTTCCACATTCAAAGCAAGTTACATCATTCTTCTTTTCTTTGAAGTTGGGAGTTGTCTTCTTAAAGGTCCTTCTTTCTTCTTTTTTTTTTTCATGAGCTCCTTAGCCCTCCTAAATAGCATGACAAGTTCTTATTTCTCCTTCTCACATTCATCACTTTCGCCTGTGCTCTTTTCCACCTTTTTATCTTTGTTAGAGGATTTGAGAATAAATGTCTTATTTTCTCATTTTTTCTTCTTGAGCACTTACTTTCTTCATTTCTTCATCCTTTTTAAACACTATCTCATGAGTAAAGAGTTTGGCAATAAGAACATATATTGGAACTTTTTCAATTTCTTGATTAAACTCTTGTATACTACATACACTTGCCCCAAATTTCTTTATATGAAGCATCTTAAGGATTTTAGTGTTTACCTCATAATTGGTGAGAACTCTTCCATACTTCTTTATTTGTTTATGGCAAAGAGTATATTTGTTATGTCGATGATGGATTCATTCTCCTTCATTGTGAAGAGCTCCCATTTGATCACATATATTCCAGTCTACTAGACTGTACAAGTATTATGCCCACATGGTACTTCTCTAGAGCTTTCCATATTCCATATGCGATTTGACAAAGTTTAACTCTATCAATTTCTTCTTTTGACATGGGACTTAGGAGAATTGTCATTGCCTTCTTGTCCTTCCCATTTACCTTTCTATAAGCTTCAACTCATTCTTCTCTTAAGATTAATTCTTCATTAGCATCCATTATTTTAGTGGATGGCTTTTATTCCTTTATAACTATATCTTATAAATCCATCACATAACTCTTAAGGTAGATTTCTATTTTATACTTCCAATGAGCATAGTCAAATACATCAAAGAAAGGTTTAAGGTGAAAGCAGATTCCTTCTTGTGCTATTGATCTTTTCTAACATAATTAAGGCTTAAATTGAGACTAAACTCTGATACCACTTGTTGGCCAGTATGCAGCAAGAAGAGGCTGAATTGATGGGAAATTTAAATTTTTGGAAGGAGTGTGAGTGATTTTAAGTTTACAGAGATGAGTAGGAGAAAAAGCAACACAAGAGATTTATAGTGGTTCGAAAATTAACCAACCTTACATCCACTCCCCAATTCTTCTAATTAGATATTTCACAATGACTCAATGGTGTTTTACAATCTCACACCTAACTTACATAATATGTTTCTAAAGGCTAACACATAACCTTTATAAGAGCTTTTTCAAGGCTCACACTTAACTTAAACAAAAAGTTTTTCTATATAAGGATCACTCTAAAATCCAAACCCAATAGTGTTTAATGGCTCACACCTAACCCTTATAACTCAAGTACAAAGAAATTAAGAGTTGAGAGTTGAGAAATAAACTTTCAAGAGTTTGGCCATGTTAGCCCTTGAGCACCAAGAAGGAGGGCTAAATTGGTGGGATTTAAAAAAGTTGGAGGGAAGATAATGAATTCGGAGATTAAAGGAGAAGGAGAAGAGATGAACACATAATGTTTTATAGTGGTTCAGGTGTTAATGAACATTATGTCCACTCCCAAATTCTTCACAATTTGGTGTTCTACTATCACTAAATGGTGCTTTCAAGCTCACACCAAACTTGTACACTATATGTTTTATGGCTACATAAGAACCTCTTAAGTGTTTCGCAAAGGCTCACACTTAACCTATTACAAGAGGTTTATAGCTAGGCTAACTTTCAAACCCAATTACAACGGTGTTTAATGCTTACATCTAACAATATCAATTCACATGCAAGGAATTTAAGGTTGACAAAGAAAATTGCAAGAGTTTGGTTATATTCAATGTTATTTTCTTGCATTCATGTTTATTTGGTAGAGTATTTATAGGCAATAACCACCAAAGAGATGATGCAAAGAAATTATATCTAAATCTCTAAGGCAAGCTAAGCAGATTTTTCATTAAATGTCTATTAAAGTAATTTTGTGGTCGTAACTGGCTTATCACGGTCGCAAATTGCCATTTTACGCTAAGAAAGCTGAAATCGTGACGGAGAACCACATTTCTATCTACTACTAATCCACGTGGCATGTTGTTATTGGTCTTTCAAGAAAAATAGTCATTGTGTTCATCTAACCAACTAAAAGTCCTGGTCGCGATTTAAGTTCTTCTTTGACGTGAGAATCCTTTTGTTTGGGAAAGGAGAAATTGCTTCAATAGGTTATGGTCTCAAAAGCTATTTCATCTTTATGAATTTTGATATGTTAACAGTTATCTTGGGCACCTGGCAAGCTCTAGTTGCAAACTTAGTTCCCTTCATTCTAATACAAAAGTCACGGTCGTGACTAAGAACGCAAATGTCATCACGAATTAGACTTTTGAGTATCATGTCTTTCTTAGCAAGGTCGCAACTGCAATTTGCTACACAAATCCATCTGGTTCAAGTTCATCCATTTCTATTGCACTGTCGCAGTCATGATTTATAGGTTCTTGACTGTAAATTGGTACACCTTTCACAATGTTTGAGATTTAGACTACCATCCAACTTCTAATGCAAACTTACCTTAAAAACTATAAAATCAACACTTAAAAAGGGTGTTAGAACTTATCAATTTACACTGTCAAGATCAAAAGAGACCTTTGACCTAGATTTGACCAACCTAGTCCAACAATCTCCCTTTTTTTTATTTTGACAACTTGGAATTATTTTGCATAGAGTAATAATTACATAAGTGTGAAGTTGAGATGGTTAACACTTTTTTAACAAATAAAGCTAGTTGAGATGCTAATAAAAATAAAAAGAAAAGACTAAGTTTAATAAAAAAAATTAGATTAGATTGTTCCCTCTCAACTTATACTTCCCTTTTAATTTGCCATGCAATTTCCTTCACTATTTCTCTCTCCCTTTGTCAAGATCAAAAAGAGAATATAAATGGATTTAAAAGGTAAGCATATGTGACATGATTCGAATAGGGATTTGTATAAAGTGATTAAACTGAAGAGCGAAATCATACTTCATGAACAAACATATTAGACATAAATTGCAAAAAAAATTATTGACATAAATTAATAGAAATATAAAGATGTGGGATCACAAACTTAAATCATAAGATAAATAAAATAAAATAAAAAGATTACAAGCCTAAGAAAGAACACTAAAAGATTGGAAAGCTATCATCATCTCTATAGTCTTCAATGTCCTCATCTCCACCTCCACCCTGTGCTTCATCCCCTTCTTCCACCTTTTGATCTTATTCTTCTTTTGGCATATCCTCCTAATCCTCAAAATCTAGGAGGTGGCAAGGTGTAGCACCCACCTTCTTTTGAAGATCCACCAAGTCACTGTAGAGGTGGGAAAGTAGAAGAAATCTCCTCTTGATCATCCTAATTACTTTGTCCAATTTGTTATTAATTAAGAAAGAGAGATGGCAGAGGATTTAGGCTTTGGTTTAGGTTTGCGAGATGGGATTGGTTGAGCACTCTCCTCTATCACAAGCCTTTTCCTCTTTGAGGCTTGAGTAGCCTTATGGCTTTTGGGCCCAATTGATCCCAAGGTATAAATATAAGTGTCAGGGTGAATAGCCTTGGCATTCATGAGGTAGGGTAAATCAAGGAAATTCTAGGATGGCAAATATTTCTTAGTGATGAATTTCTCATTCTCCTTATTAAGAGCTCTCACAAAGTGACAAATCGTTGTGATATGAAAGGGTAGGAGGAATTGGCTTTTTAGCTTTGTACTCATGTGAATCAATTGATCCATAAGGTATTAGCCTGTTTGGATAGGTTTGTTTTTTGTTAAACAAAACAAAAATGCTAGGTCTTTTTGGGAGACCTTTTTATTCCCATCACCTCTAGTAGTAACAAAAAAAGGTGATAATATGGTAAAGAAGCCAATTTATAAGGGTACAAATATATTTGGCCAGAGATGTTTTGAGGTTACATTTTATTTCGATGGAAATCTCAGACCAAAATTCAGAGTAGATGATATCAAGTGTAGAGATGATGAAAGGGATATCATCTCCTACTTGAAGATTGAAAAGGTTAGAGATTTGTTCAAAGGTGATAAAATAAGGATCCCAAATGCCTAAAAAACTAACCTATACTTACCTATCTTTGATTCTGCTCTTCGATTTAATGCGATTATGCACATGAACTCTTTAACAATTTCTTTGTATCCGGGTTCATATTGAAAGATGAACTCATTCCAACCCAAGTTAGATAGGAAGGCATGAATTTCATCCTTGATTCCAAGCGATTCAAGGAGAAAAGTAGACGGAATCTTATTGGGTTAAATTGTTTTGTTAAAGTTGGCTTTGTATCGATCTTTCTCCTCTTTTGTTTTCCCTTTCGTTAAGTGAAGGCCAAGAACGCCAGAAGGTTGGACCATGCCCTTGCCTTTTTTGCTCTAGAAAGCTTCTTGGGTGTCGTGATAGAAGATAAGAGAAATTAGTAGGTCTGAGAGAAGAAATTAGAGATAATATGAAGAGAATAGGTAAAAGTGAAAGAGAGGGTATTGGAATGGTTTAAATAGCTAAAAATCTAATGAAAAGGGTAATAAATGATAAAAGTTACATTAAATGAGGGGGTGGCATCGGTTGACAATCAAATCAACTAATGTTTGATAGTTACTCTAATTCACGATTGCGAACCTCAAGTCACAATCGCTAATTACAAAATTTATGAGTAACAATTAAGAATTCCTTAGAAATCGAAGGAATCAACGATCAAAACATTTAAATTTTGAAAAAATTCATGGTGGTGATCCAAAACCATGACAGCAAATTAGAAGTGTGACAGAAAGATGATGAGTGCTTGTAAATTGTGACCACGATTTTATCATAGCGACCGCAAATTACAAAGCAAAAGAAAGAAAGGAAAGGCAGAAAAATGGCCTTTCTAGATGTGATCCACTTCATGTAATGATGATTAATTAATGTAAATTGGCATAGAGAAGCACATTTGCATAAAGAAGTAAACCATCCAAAGTAATTAAAATACATATTTATCAAACACATCATTCAATCATTTAAAACATCAAACTCAATAAGGACCATCCTATGAGATCTAATTTTCACCTAAGGGAGCTTCCAGCAAGCATTCCTAACTCCTTCTTAATGAAGTTCATCCTTTTTTCATTGAGGGGTTTAGTGAAAATATTCTTAAGTTGATGATTAGTGTCAACAAACTCTAACACCACATCACCATTTTGGACATGATTTTTTAGAAAATGATGCCTAATATGGATATGTTTGCTCTTATAGTGTTGGGTGGGATTCTTTGAATGACTGATTGCACTTGTGTTGTCACATTTTATAGGAATGTCATCAACAACTTTGCCATAATCCTTGAGTTGTTATTTTATCCAAAGAATTTGGGTGCAACAACAACCTACTGCTACATATTATGCTTCTGTAATGGATAAAGCAACTGAAACTTGTTTCTTACTAAACCATGAAACCAAGCATTCTCCTATAAATTGGCAAGTTCCAGAAGAGTTTTTTCTATCTAATCAGCTACTAGCATAATCTGCATCTGAAAACCTAAAAGACCAAAAGATGAATTCTTAAGATACCATAATCCTAAGTGCAATGTTCATGTAAATACTTAAGAATCCTTTTAACAACATTTAAATGAGATTCTTTAGGGCATGATCGAAACCTAGCACACATGCATACACTAAACATAATGTCAGGTCTAGAGGCAGCAAGATAGAGAAAGAACCAATCATACCTCTATACCTCTTTTCATCAACTAGTTTGCCCAATTCACTTTTTTCTAGTTGGATGTTAGCACTCATTGGTGTCTTTGCTACTTTGCATCCATACATGCCAAATTTCTTGAGTAGATCTTTTATGTACATGGCTTGGTTGATGAAGATCCTTTCTTTGATTTGCTTGATTTGTAGGTCAAGAAAGAACTTGAGCTCTCGCATTATGCTCATCTCAAATTCCTTAATCATATATTTGGTAAAATCCTTACAAAGAGATTCATTAGTAGCACCAAATATAATATCATCAAAATATATTTGTACAATGAGTGTGTCTTGATTGTGCTTTCTAACAAATAAAGTGGTATCAACCTTCCCTTTTTCAAAATCATTTTGTAAAAGAAATTAGTTAAGCCTTTTGTACCAAGCTATTAGAGCTTGTTTCAAACCATATAAGGGTGTAGTTATTTTATAAACATGATTTGGAAAAATGTGATATTCAAAACCTAGAAGTTGTTCAACATAAACTTCCTACTCAATAAGACCATTTAAAAAAGCACTTTTAACATCCATTTAAGAAAGTTTAAAGTTCATGTGACATGCATAAGCTAATAGAATCCTAATGGCTTCTAATCTTGCTATAGGGGCATAAGTTTTATCATAATCAATGTCTTTCTCTTGGTTGTACCCCTTTGTAACCAATCTAACTTTATTTCTAGTAATGAAACCTTGTTCATCTAACTTATTTCTAAACACCCACTTGCATCCTACAGTAGGGTGTTCTTTAGGCCTAAGAACAAGTTCCCATACTATGTTTCTCTCAAGTTGGTTGAGTTCCTCTTGCATGGCAATCATCCAATCTTCATCATCAAGAGCCCCATTAATTGATTTTGGCTCAAATTGAGAAACAAATGAACGATAATTGTTTAATGCATGATGTTGAGATCTAGTACTTACTCCCTGGGATGTATCACCAATAATTAGATCCTTTAAGTGATGTTTGGAGAATCTCTAATCCTTGATAAGATCTTGAGCTAGAATTTCTGCTTATTGAGGTTAGGATTCCTTTTCTTCTTTCGATGACTTGTTTTCATCAAGGTCTATACCAATTTCTCATGAAGTTGACTCTAAATCCATCTTCTTAAATTCACCTGTAAGACTATCAACTAGAGAACCTTTCACAAGATCAAGTTTACTAGATTCATCAAACACAATGTTCATTGACTCCTTAACAACATAGTACTTTTATTGAATACCCTATAGGCTTTACTAAAGGTGGAATAACATAGAAAAAATACCTTCATTTATCTTAGAATCAAATTTTCTAAGGTTCTTCTTGGTATTTAAGAAGTAGCATTTACACCCAAAAACTCTTAGGTATGATATCTTAGGTTTTTTATCATTCCAAAGGTCATAAGAAGTTTTGTTGAGAATGGGTCTTTTGAAAACACGATTAGCAATATAACAAGAAGTATTGATGGCTTTGGCCTAAAAGTAATTAGGTAAGGAGTACTCATTAAGCATGGTTCTAGCCATTTGTACTGGTGTTCTATTTCTTCTCTCTATAACACCATTTTATTTTGATGTCCTAAGAGTTGAACAGTTATGAGAAATCCCATTCTCTAAGCAATAAGTTTTAAAAGATTCATTTTGAAATTTCTTTCCATAGTTACTCCTTATAGGTGAAATGAAGTAACCTTTTTCATTTAGAACTCCTTTTGCAAAACTTTTAAAAGCTTCAAAGTGTCATTCTTATGAGTTAGAAAAGACACCTAAGTAAACCTAGAGTAATCATCAACTAGGACAAATGCATAATACTTTCCACCTAAACTAGCACTCCTAGTAGGTCCAATCAAGTCCATATGGATAAGTTGAAGAGGTCTAGATATACTTACAACATTCTTTGCTTTGAATGAAGATAGATGTTGCCTCCTCATTTGGCATGGTCCACAAGTCTTATCCTTTGAGAATTTTAGCTTGGGAATTCCTTCCACCAGCTCTCCTTTAGATAGGTTTTATAGGAGCTTCATGCTAGCATGGTTAAGTCTTTTATCCCAAAGCCAAGCTTCATCGCTAAGGGACACAAGACACTTGAAAGATTGATTAGCCAAATTGTCTAGGTCAATTAAGTAGGTATTACCCTCCTTTTCACCCTTGAAGATTACCTTTTTATCCACCAAAGTGGTAACTCGACACTCTTTTTATTACCTTTATCATATAATTGACTTACACTAAGCAATTTGTATTGTAAACCATCTACTAGAAGAACATTATCAATAAGTGAATAACTATTGTCACCAATTGTTCTAATGTCAATTACCTTACCCTTGGCATTATTCCCAAAAGTGACATTGCCACTTTCCTTCTCTTTTATGGCTATGAATAGCTTTTTGTTGTCCATCATATGCTTTGAGCACCCACTATCTACATGCTAATCATTGTCTTCATTGGTGGCTGTCATACAATCCTACCAATATAAACAAATCACTTTTGTTTAGGTACCCAAGTATACTTAGGTCCTTGGGGGTTAGGCCTTGAAAGGTCCTCTAATTTAAGATGAGCCTTCCTAATATAACAAAAGATGTTTATATGACCAAACTTCATGCAGTAATGACATTGGAGTTTAGACTTATGAGTCTTTCTCTTATGCATAACTTTAATATGAGTAGGATCCTTCTCATACTATGATGATGTGAGTGTGAGCAAGTGCATAAATGATTACGAGTAGAAGAGAGTATTTTATGTGTGTTAGGGTGAGCATGTTTCTTAGTGCAGATGAATGCATGATTAGCCTTTTTAGGCTTAGGCTTTGAGCCTTGATATGTCTTTCCCTTGCCTTTGGGCATTGGTGGCTTAGTGCTACGAGCACACTTCCTCCCAACTACCTCAATACTAGATGTTTGAGGTACTAAAGCTCTAATGAAAGAAGTGACCGTACATGATGAGGAGGTTCCATTAAACCCAAGACTATATCTTACTAGGGGAGGTCTTTGATATACAATTAATGTATCTAAAGCTTTCTTCCCTTTGTGAAACTTAGAAATAGAACTTCTAAGCTCAATTACCTCTTCTTTTAAGGTATCATTTTTCTTTCTCAAGGAGTTTAGAAAAGAGGAAGATTTAGTAAGACTTTTAACTGATTTTTTGAGTTCTTCATTTGAAGTCCTCAATTCACTTACAAGTTCATTTAATGAGTTAAACTCAATTTCTAGTTTTGAATATTTCTTTTTGTAAGGTTTCATTTGTGACTCATATTTGTGACATCTCAAAGTAAGAGCTTTTAAGAGCTCATCATCTACATCATCTAATGCATCATAATTTTCACTATAATGAGATAAAGAACTCACCTCATTAAAAGAGTCATCTTATGCCATGACACATAGATTTGCCACATCCTCATCTTCATCCTCCTCACTAGAACTGTCATCCCAAGTAGCTTTAAAACTTTTCTTTTTTACTTTGTCCCCTTTCTTTTTCTTTTTCAACTTGGGGCAATCATACTTGATGTGACCTTGCTTGCCACACTCACAGCATGTTACTTCATTCTTCTTTTTTTTAAAGTTGGAGAAACCTTCTTGAAGTTCTTTCTATATTTTCTTCTTCTTATCAGCTCCTCGGTTCTTCTAGAAAGCATGGCTAGCTCCTTATCTTCTTTTCCATTATCATCATCACTTGAGACAATCTCTACTTCTTTGTCTTTGGATGAGGACTTAAAAGCTAAAGTCTTCTTCTCTGTTTTGTCAATCTTATCCCCATACCCTCTCATTTTTTTTTTATCTCCTCATCCTTTTTTAAAGCTAGCTCATAAGTGAGAAGTTTGCCTATGAGGACATCTGTTGGTACTTTTCTAATTTTTGGATTTGACTCTTGAATACTACATACCCTGGCACCAAACTTCTTAAGAGGTAGGGATTTTAAGTATTTTGGTGTTTACCTCATGATTGGTGAGTATTCTACCTAATTTCTTCTTGTGTTATGACGAAGGATAGAAGTCTATTCATCATAGCGGTGATGTTTTCGTTGTCTTTCATCATAAATAACTCCCATTTTGTCATATACATCTACAATCTACTGGATTTCACTAAGGTTATGCCTTTATGGTAATTCTCAAAAGCTTTTAAAATTTTGTGGCTTGTAAGGTAATGTTGAACTCTTCCTATTTCTTTCCTTGACAAATAACTAAAAAGGATTGTCATTGCCCTTTTGTTTCTTCCATTTGATGGCGGTTAAAACTAAGAACGCGAAGCACCCTGCGAATTAGACTGTCTGAGTATCATGTCATTCTTAGCAAGGTCATGGCTGCGATTTGCTCCACGAATTTGTCTGGTTCAAGTTCATCTATTTTTGTTGTAATGTCGCAGTCACGATTTATAGGTTCTTGGCTGCGAATTAGTATGCCTTTCACAATGTTTGAGATTTAGAATCTCATCTAACTTCCAATGCAAACCTATCTTAAAAACTACAAAATCAACACTTAAAAAAGGTGTTAGTACTTATCAATTTATATTGTCGAGATCAAAAGAGACCTTTGATCTAGATTTGACCAACTTAGTCCAACATATCATAATAAATTGTTGTTCTCTTGCATTTAAGACCATTGGATAGAGTATTTATATGTTCCTACCAAAGAGTTGTTACAAATAAAACTATGTTCAAATCTCCAAAGTTTGTGGTAAAATCCTACATTAAATGTTTGTCAAACTAAGATCATGGTCACGAGTCACAATTTGCTATAGATTTTGCTCATTCGCGATCGAGAACTTCAATTGTATCTAACAGCTTGTAACACATGGCAGCTTAACCCTAGTCCTTCAGAAAACTAGCCATTGGATCCCTCTAAAAAAGGTTGAATGTTGCGGTCACAAGCTGGGAGGACTAGACGCAACCTCCACCATGAAACAAACTAGATGGTTGGAGATTTTGGTTATGGCAAATCGTGATCTCTACCAAATGGTTATTATCACAACTTTTGAGCTTCCAACTGTTCCCTTTGACACATGGCACTCCCTTATTGGTTGCTTAACGTCACTCCATAACCATTTGAAGGTAGCAATCGCAAAATTCACCGTAACCCACCATGAATCAAACTAGACCAAAAGTTTTCAAGATTTCTATGAATATTGCGACCTCAGTCGCGATTTAGGAGTCAATTTTCACACTTAAAGGCTTTTTCCTTCCAATCGACTTTTAATGAGTTTCCAACTTAATTTCTATAAGAACAATATTTAAAACTGGTATTATAACCTTTTAATTTATATTATTAAAATCAAAATGGAGTTTTGAGTTAGATTTGACCAATCTCGTCTAACAAAATAAAAGCCTACTAAAGAAAGAAATAAATAAAATAAAGAGCATTTATCAATTATCAAATAAAATAGAAAATAATAAAAAAAAATTAGATCTTTAAGAATATCTCATCAACTAGGCTTTGGATGGCAGCTCTCATATTAAAAGAAAAAAGAAAAAATCGTAGCAAATTATTCCATCAACAAATAATTCATACTTTAATACAAAAATTTTCTTTTGTAAATCTCTTGGCCAATTGTGAAGTAAATAATAATTTTCTGAGTTTGATTTTTTTAAATTATTGAATTGAACAAATGTGATGGATATTAAATCAGCATGGACTTTTAATTTTAGCATTATACACATCTGTTATGCTTTATTGTTATTTTTATAAACATTTAATTAAATAAAATTCATGATTAGTTTGAAATCATTGAGACGTTTTTCCATTTATTTTAAAACAAAAGTTTGAAACATTTGGTTTGATATTTAAATATTTAAGTTATGTTAATATTTTTTTTATATAATGTTTGTGAGTAATAGAAAGTGACGAATAAATTGATGCATTAAAATGATCAATGATATAAACTATTTAAATAAATAGAGGTATCATAATAATAATATAGTCTCATAGTTGTCATAGTGCACAAAACATTTAATATATAGCTTTATATTAATATTTTTATATTTTAAAAACATTTAATCAATTAAAATTCATGATTAACTTTAAATCATTGACAAGTTTAGCTTTATATTTTACATTTTAAAAGCATGTAATCAGTTGAAATTCATGGTGAACTTCAAATCATTGAAAAGTTTTTCCATTTAAAAAAAACGTTAAATCATTTTGTTTAACATTTATTTTTAATTAAGTTATATTGATAATTTTTTCAATGCTATGAATAATAGGAAATAACGAATAAATTGGTGCATTGAAATGATAAATGATATAAACTGAAATTAAATAGAGGCATCACAATAATATATATCATAATTATATCATGATACTAAAACATCATGCTTGTAATGATAACTTCCATATTTAATAATTCTGTCCTTAAGAAAAAGTTTAATGCTCCCGCACTATATATATATATATATATATATATATATATATATTAGTCAAAAATATTTAAATTAATTTTCTAATTTATCCTTATTATCAAATTAAAGAAAAGATTTATTTTTTATTCAATATAACATGAAAATATAGGTAAAAAATATACTACTAATTGTGAAAATGTTAAATATATTTTTTAAAATAATATGAAAAATAAAAGTAACAACATATCTAAAAGAGCATTAATGACATCTAATATAATTAAAATTATAAATGTAATATAATAAATAGTTTATATATTAAACGCCGAAACATGGCCAGGCATCCAAAGCACAAGGACAACAAACGAAGGCACCTTAGACAATTTTAAGACAAGCCTCAATCACAATGACGCCAAAAATAAGAGCTACAGTGCGAAATATAAATCCAGATTACGTAAAGATTACATCAATAGAAAGGAAAAAGAAAAGAACTGTTCTTAAGTCTTCATAATCTCTTTGAAATCCAGGATATTACTTTCATACATTATCATTCTGCAAACATAAGTGAAATCCCATACTAGGATCTAAAGTCTAAACCCATAATGAAAGGCAATGAATGTTTGAGAATCTTATTCTCCCAATCTTTGTCAAACCCACATCAATTGGTCTCAGCTCCAATTATCCTCCCGTTTGTTAATTTACTGCTGAGCACATTGCACCCTCTGGGCACCACCATGCATATCTTCATCTTCATCATATGCCTCAGCAGACTGTTGTTGTTTCCGCCGCATCTCCTCCTCAAAATTCACATCATGTAAAGTAGTCTCTTCACATTCATCCAGCTCCATGTCAGACAATTGGACAGACATTCTTGAGGGAAGCACTGCCTCCAGGGCTTTGCACTGGTCGGGGGGTAAAGAGTCTGGGAAATCAACAGAGAAATGAATGTACAACTTCCCCCGAATGAATGGCCTCTGATACATCGGCATCCCTTCATCATTAATGGCCTTGAATTGATCTGTTGGACCAAAGACATTAAAAAAAAAAAAAAGAAGCATTAGTTATTATCCAGTGGGGAAAAAAAGGGATATCAAAGCAGCAACTTCAAGCAAACTTATGCAACAAAATCCAATATCTGATGATCAAACTAATTTATCACGAGTATAAACTTCACAAAGATATCTACAATTTTGTAGATACCTATCGCTCATATACATAGATGGGGCACCATTAAGGTCAGATATCAGGATTTTGAGTGCGCACATATCTGATCATCATTCTTGAACTCGCACAAGTCCCTTTATCATATTTGTTAATTCAGAAATTCCACATATGAATAGCATCATCCTTTAATCCAGTATCCACAAAGCAATTCGACAAATGAGCATGGAAAATATTACTGACAAAGGACATTGACGCTTGCCACTTCAAAAGTTCTTTAAGTGAACTACCAAAATCCATATGCTATGAAGGGGTCATAAATATTTACAGCAATGTCAGCTAACACTGAAATTAAATACTCTTTTTGGATTCAAGAATTTAAAAAGGCACAAAAGTTCAGTTCAACTGACCAGGCTTCACTACTTCCCCAGGTTGGGATTTTATGAGGAGCTGCCTTCCGTCCAAGTGAGTCAATATAAACTGAAAGCCACAGAGTGCCTCTGTAAGAGAAAGTGAGTGGTCAACAATTAGGTCATCGCCCTTTCTCTTAAACTTAGGATGCTCCTTTTGCTGTAGGACAAAAACAATGTCCCCTGTAATGGTATCAGGCTGCACAAATAACAGAACAATCCCATGAGCATGCAAAAAACCATACAGCAAAACAAGTATAAAGACATTAATCAAACTGCTCAGCTTCTCAGGGGGCAAAAAGCATCCAGATAGAGTGTGCAGACTCACAGCTTCATCAGCTTCCCCAGGGAATGTAATCTTCTGTCCATTTTGCATACCCTTTTCAACAATAACTTCCAGCACCTTTTTCTCCTGAACAACCTTTTCACCCTTGCATTGAGGACAGCGATCCTTGTCATTAATGGTCTCACCAGTACCCTTGCATTCATTGCAAGGATGCTGCATTTGCTGGATCATAGAGGGACCGAGCTGCCTTATGGAGACCTTCATCCCAGAACCTTGGCATCCTGAACATTTCATTGATGCACCTGACTTGGACCCTTTGCTGCGGTTTTCCACAATAAAAAGCCCCACCTTAGCATACAAAAACAAAAAGCCCTAATATGATACTACTATGACACAATTAAAAACCTAACCCTTTGCACTTTGAGCAGATAACATTGCGAGACAAAGAAAGTTTCTTAGAGGTGCCATTGTAGAGATCTTCCAAAGAAACCTTGAGGGGATGTATCACATCCTCACCCCTCCTCTGCCTTCGACCTCTGCTGCTTCCACCACCTGGGAAATTCTCAAGTTAATAATTTATTTCATGCCACAAAAAGCATTTAAAAAAAAAAAAAAAGTTACATGATTAAGCGTCCTCACCACCAAAAGGACTGCCACCAAAGAAGGACTGGAAAATATCAAATGGGTCATGGCCGCCACCGCCACCACCCATTCCTTCCTTAAGGGCGTCCTCTCCATATTGATCATATATCTCACGTTTTTCCGGGTCACTTAAAACCTCATAAGCTTGGGCCAACTCTTTGAACTGAATCACAGGTAGAAAATACAGAGGTTCAATAAAACCAAAACCACAACCATGACAGGAACAAATACAACATGAGACAATTCCATAAAAAAGAACGCATATGAAAATGAAATTTAAAAAATATCAAATCTTTGTGTTAAATATCAACATGAGACAATTCTCAAAAACTACTCAAACATTCAGGATCAGAAGTCAAAACTTTGTCCCCCAATGGAACATCAGAACCAAGGACTATCTTCATATCCCCAAAAATCCTAAGTCATGTAAAACCACAATACACAACCATGGCAACACATTAAAAGACCAGATCTGTCGCTAAATCGACCAAATTAATCTCAAAAAATAAAGAAAAGACAATTTTTAAAAATATATATATAAATTAAAGAACCATTCACTAAGTCAACGTATAAAAGCAACCCAATTCAATCACTAGAAAATTATATATATATATATATATATATATATATATATATATATATATATATATATATATATCTATATATATATATATATATATATATATATATATAATAAAAAGAAGAGATATGAACTGTCACACCACAAGAAGCTCTG
>CATIWR010129783.1:0-43109 GCA_949677035.1 Omphalea diandra | reverse complement strand
ATATGTTCAAGTATCCCGAATGCAACGGTGCTATTATCATTGTCGTGTTTTTATAATTCTCATGTCTAAATGATTATTTATCCTATGCATATGTTCATGTGAGATTTCATATCATTTGATATAGTGCATATTCTCATATGTGATTTCATATCATTTCTGCAATGAATATATTCATGTAATAATGCCAGTAAATAGGGATAGTGATGTTACATAATATCTTACTAGAAACCATTTATGACTTATAGGCAAAAAATAAGTTTTGGACCATGACTAACATTATGTTAACCTGTAGAGTCACACAACACTTAAAACAAGCCCAAAAGCGAAATTGTTTTATTACTCTATTTAGATAAAATAATCAGAAATATCATTTTAACAATTTAGATATCTATTTTTTAAAAAAGTTAAAATAAAATAAGATATTATCTTATCCATATCTTTTAAGATTTAAAGTTAGCATAAATATCTTAACAGTTAAGATATGTGTGTGTGTGTGTGTGTGTGTGTGTTTAGGATTTTCTAAAGTAAGAGAACATTCACGGTACTTTTTAAAAAAAATTTAGAGGGAGAAGGAAAAACTCTAGTGCTAGCACACTATTCGTTTTGGAGATAGCTTGTTCATGTGGATACCTATAGAGATTGTTCACCCTATGATAGCGTCTAGATCTAACTCCAAGCTTGAGGTAGGGTGTAACCGGTGTAAACTCTCTATTTACCTTCCAACAGATCTGTGATTCTTATTCAAATTGGTAGGTTTTCACATTCTTTTTATTAGTTTAATTGAATTGCATGGATCCTTGGTGGGTTTTATAGTTTTAAATTTTTTGTCTTTCTATTATGCTTGTTCCATAAAATCCAACACATATACCTTCCTTTAGCATAAGCACCAGGCCCACTTTGCCCCTAGTTTATATCCTCATAGGGTACCTCTAGTTTAACCTACTTGGTTTGTTTCTTCTCAGCCAGTTTTTCAATTTTGCAAATCTACAAGTCTAATAATTACTTCTGATAATCTTCATCAAAAATCTTTCAATTATCATTCCATGGCTAACTTGTCTGAGGGACATACAAAACTATAATGATTCTTTTCCTGGTCTTCCTCATATGCTCAATGTTAATACTATCCCTCCAACTTTAGCATAGATTATCACTATTTTACCCTTGTTAAGCATCTTGACCTTTCGACACATGACTAACATTATGATGGTCCTTCTAACAAAAGGTGATATAATGGTCTTCCTAATAATAACTAGAAACTGATTAGAATGTCCAATACCATGAACTCCACCATAGTTTCCACGATTCTTATTTTCACCATAGTTTTGAATACCTTAGCAATTGACCTTTTATTATCATTATAAGCCTAAATGATACGATTAGACATTTTTAATCCTACCTTGGACATTCTAAACTTTGATAGCAATTTTAAAGGACATATGTTAATGTTAAACCCGTCATCCACCATTACACAAAGAGTCCATCTTCCTTTCACCTCAACTCTAATAAATAAATCTAAGTTATGGCCTCTTCCCTTATAAGGTAAATCTTTATATAAAAAAAAGGTGACTTTCCATTTGTTGGTAACCAAAGTCACCGCATCCTTTAGTGATGCCCCGTTAGAAATAACCAAGCTCGATAATGCTTTAACCATGGCTTTTTTATGCTTATTAAAAGTAATGATCAATTCCCATATGCTAATCTAAATCGATCTCTTCTTCAATTACCTCGAGGAAGGGTTTTAATCCTCCTTCTCTCTTACTAGTGGTGTCTCTGCTTCTTTCTTAACCTTAGGATCCTTAAAAGCTTCATGATCAGTATAATATCTTCCATTTCTAGTCACATGGCTTACATGTTTCTCCTTTTTTCTTCATCACTTTCTTATATGTTGATCACCTTTTTCCTTTTAATCTTCTCTTTTTTATCAAAATTCTTCCACATAATAATGATGTAGACAACAATAACTACACCTCCTCAAAAGCAGCGAAACAACTTTAAAAACTCCAAAATTAATCATAAGCATATAATGATTTGGCAGTGAGACATTATGATAATTAGGGAGTGGATTTCCCCTTATGTTAGGCCTTCTAGAATTAGATAAGACTATAAGCGCCTCGAGTTTCACTTAAACTAGTGAAATCTTTCTTGTAACTTTATCCTTTTATCAACTAATAAGGGATCTAGAGGATAGAGGTCTCTACATTGGTAATGACCCCAAGATATGGTACGTGTTTGGACCAAAATCTAATGCTCACAGTTGCCATCCACTAATAAATTGGTCTAGCATTCTTCAATCCAAACAGTAATACATAATAGTAATAAATCTCTCGTTCAGTAATGAAAGCAATTTTTGCTTTATCTCTAATTGCCATGAGGATTTGGTTATAGCCAAAAAAGCAATCCATTAATGAGTACAAGCCATAATTTGTTGCACTATCCACCAAAACATTAGTATTAGGCAAAGGAAAGTCATCATTGAGGCATGCCTTGTTCATATCTTAGTAATCCACACACATTCTAACCCATCCATCTTTCTTACGTACTGGCACTATGGTGGCCAACCATTCAAGGTAGTCAACAACATCCAAGAACTTGGTCTTTAACTATTTAACCACTTCCCCTTCACCAATTGCACCCATTCTGACCTCATATTCCTAAGCTTTTTTTTCACTAGCCTCATATACTTGTAGGTAGGAATTCTTTGCTAAACTATTTTTCAATCAATCCTCAGCATATCCTTGTAAATCCATATAAAAACCCTTTAATAGTTTCTCAATAGCTGTTCAAATTTCTTATGCTCTTTTAGCATGATATTGCTAGCAATCAATAATATTTTTATATTTTGATATGTGCTAAGATTAAATACAATTGTATACATAGACTTGATATTAAATATGCTCATGAAATGATACATGTCATGTACAGAACTATCAGGAAAGACATCACACAAGAAAGTATATTGGTCATTCATTGCCTTAAATTTTAACATAAATATAAAGTTGTCGTCAAACAGGATATAGATAAGAAAATTAGAAATTCTAAGGGTAGGGGATTCTTCAACAGGTACATCTAGAGTCTTTTCAATAGCATGCTTCTTTTGACCCTTCTCTTCTTCCACCTACTTTCTCATCGACCACATTAAGGGTAGCTTTTGAGTTAGTAGTCAACTGTGTTGGCCTTCATGCACTAAGAAGAGCGGTTGAATTGGTGGGCAATTTGAATTTTAAAGGAAGCACATACAATTAAAAAAGTAGAAAAAGAATAAACACAAGAGATTTATAATGGTTTGGGTATTAACCAACACTACACCCACTCCTCAATTCACTAATTGGGCGTTTCACTAAGTCACTAGTATTTTACTAGCTCACACTCAACTTAGTGTTTAGGCTTACACCAAACCTTACAAATGTTTTCCCATGGCTCACGCTCAATCCTTACATAAGAGTTTTATCAAGACTAACACTCAAACCTATACAAGAGTTTTCTAAGGTTCACTCTGAACCTCAAATAAGAGTTTTCTATATAAAGGCTCATTCTTAAACCTAAACCTATGGTGTTTAAAGCTCACACCAAACTATGTAAAAAGAAATAAAGAGTTAAAGGTGGGAGAATTAACTTTGGAAAAGTTTTGGCATAATCAATCGCTATCCTTTTGCATTTAAGTCCATTTGTTGGTGTATTTATAGGCTACAATCACCAAAAAGACATTACAATTAAAAATACACCCAAATCTCCAAAATATGCTAAGTAGATCCTATATTTAATGCTTATAAGATGAAATTCATGATCGAGATAAGAATACATGATCTTTATTTCGAACTGTGTCTACTAGCTAGTGGCATATGGCAACTTGACATTGGTCCTTCCAAAAACCAGTCATTGGATATTTCTAATGCATCCCAAAAGTAATGATCACTACTAAAATTCACGATCTCTATAAGGTTGTGATCATTACCAAGCCATTATACCTACCGTGAATCAAACTGGAGTTTTTACTTTCTTATTTTTTTATTGGTTGCGGTCTTTACCAAAATTTTCCACTGTGAATTTTAATATTTCAAAGGTTCTTTGGGACACTTGGCATAATCTAGTTGAAGACTTGATTCCCTCTAAGTGAATATAAAGTAGCAATCATGACATTCAATGCAACATACAAGGCAAAATTGCTTACTTAAATTTATCCAACTCTTTTGCAAGATAGTGGTCATGACCTTCTAATTCAAGGATCGTGAATTAGGATGCAAATTTCAATCTTTGAGCTAAGGCTTCCATTAAAATTTCAATGTGATCCTAGCTAAATATCTACAAGATCAACACTTGAAATTGATATTAGAACCTTTAATCTTTATTTTCAAGATCAAAAGAGAGTCTTAACTTAGGTTTGACCAACCTAGTCCAATAATCTTCTCTTTTTTATTTTGACAATCTAGATTGAATATGCAAAGGATAAAGAATTAATTATGCATTCTACAAAGTGAATAATTATGGAGTGATTCAAATCATAAGTATGAAATTGCTCCCCCTTAATCCATACTCCCCTTTAGTTATTCTAATATGATCATTGTCTCAGCTTATTACAAATATAGTTCAATTCTCTCTCACCTTTTTTTATGTTCCCCCTTTGTATATTTAGTCAATTATCTCTCTCCATTTTTTAAGATAAAAAAGAGAGGAAATAGGAGGGAATAAAAGAGGGAATGGGAAATATAAGAGGGAATATCCACAAACTTGTCAATTGTACAAACTTAAATCATAATAGCAAACATAAGTAATTTGCACAATTGATCACAATTTGTCACATAAGATGATAAATGGATGAAACATAAACTGCAAGAAAATTTGAAAAAAAACATAAATGCAAAATAATAAAAACATTTAAAGATGTTTGATCACACAAACTAAGGCCAGGAATTTAAAATATTTCATGGATGGCCCCAATATAGAGTATATGATATTTTGATGATGGATTTATACATTTGAAATATAGAAAGCTCAAATGCAAAAGAATTTATTTAATTCATCACACAATCAAATCAAATCAAATCAAACATGTCAATACATAAATATATCAAGCAATAAAATGTATAGCAACTCTCCCTAGACAATAGCATAAATATATCAAGTTAGAAACATAAGTGATAAAGGATGTATTATAAGTTTAGTATCAATGGCTTGATACCAAATAACCATTTGAAACTTTATCCCTTATTCAGTAGCAATCTCCATTCACCTTTAGATTTTGCATAATGAGAATTTGGTGAAGGAGTCCACATCCTATAATATCAAGCACTTTGCTTTAGTACCCAAACATACTTGGGTTCATATGGGTTTGTCTTGGAAAGGTCCTCCAATTTGAGGTGTGCCTTCCTAATGTAGCAAAAGACATTAATATGTTTATACCTCATGTAATAGTGCCATTGGAGCTTATACTTACGTGTCTTTCTCCTTTGCACAACTTTGGTATGAGTAGGAAGCCTTCTCATACTTTGGTTATGAAAGTGCATGCAAATGCATGAGTGATGAGTGATGAGGAGTAAAAAAAAAGTTTTTGCTTGTGTGCCTTTGAGCATGACTCTTGGTGTAGATGTATTTGTGATTTGCTCTTTAAGGCTTAGCTTCAAAGCCTTGGGGAGCCTTTCGTTTGCCCTTAGGCATAGGTGACTTAATGCTAGGAGCACTTTTTTTTCTAATCACCTCTATAGTAGAAGTTTGAGGTGTTGATGCTTTAATAAATGTAGTAAGATAGGATACAGATGAAAAAGCTCCATTAAAGCCTAAACTAAGTCTCACTAAAGGAGGTCTTTAAGATACATTAAGTGCATCTAAAGCTTCTTTCCCTTTGTAAAATTTAAAGATGGAATTTAAGTCCAATGACTTCACCTTTAAAAGAATCATTTTATTTTCTCAAAGAATCAAGAAAGGATGAATTTTTAGAAAGATTTTCTAAAGATTTTTTTAGTTCTTCATTAGAAGTACTCAAATTACTTACAAGATCATTTAAGCATCTAAATTCATCTTTAAGTTTTGAACACTTTTTCTTGGAAGTTTTCATATGAGACTTATACTTTTCATATCTCAAGGATAAAGCTTTGAGAAGGAGATCATCCATAACATCAAATGCATCATACTTATCACAAGAGTGTGGAAAAGTACTTACCTCATTTAAGGAGTCTTTTTGAGCTATAAAGCAAAAGTTTGTAACTTCATCACTTGAGTCATCATCCCAAGTAGCCTTCAAGCACTTCTTCTTTTCCTTATGGTAATAGGAAGATGACTTTCTTTGGATTCTTCTTTCTCTTCTCCTTTTCAACATCTCCTTGGTCATTCTTGATATATTGGCAAGCTCTTCTTCTTCTTTATCACTTTCATTTAAGTCACCTGAGCTTGAATCATTTTCTTAAGCTTTTAAAGTGAGAGCTTTCTTCCCCTCTTTGTCTCCTTGTCCTTTTAACTTCTTTATCTCTTTGTCTTTCTAGAGAGTCATCTCATGAGTGAGAAGCTTGCCAATGAGAACATTAGTTAGCACCTTCCCAATCTCCTAAATGAACTCTTCAATGCTATAAACACTTGCACCAAATTTATTTAATGGAAGAGATTTAAGGATTTTAGTATTTACCTCATTGTTGGTAAGAATTCTTTTAAACTTCTTCATGTTTGTGATAATGGAGAGGAGTCTTTTTGTCATGTCGGTGATGCTTCCATTTTCTTTCATTGTGAAGAGCTCTCACTCTGCCACATACATTTCCAACCTGTTTGATTTCATAAGTGTAGTGCCTTCATGATAATTTTTTAGTGCATTCCATATGGCATGTGCAATTTGGCAATGTTGGACACTCCTAATTTCTTCTCTTGACATGGAGCTAAGGAGAACAACTATTGCCCTTTTGTTCTTCTCATTTGCCTTCTTATGTGCTTCACTCCATTCTTCTTTTGCAATTGCCACCTCTACTTCTTTAATTATAGTTGTTAGATGTTTCCACTCTTTAAGTATATAATCCTGTAAGTTAATGAAATCGCAATCAAGATAGATCTCCATTTTTTTACTTCCAAATAGCATAATCATTACCATCATAGTAAGGATTATCGTGAGAGTGGATTCCTTCTTGTATCATTGATCATTTCTCACACAATTAAGGTTTTTATTGAGACTTAACTCTGGACCAATTGTTGGCCCTTATGCACCAAGAAAGGGGATTGAATTAGTGGATAATTTGAATTCTAGAGGAAGCACACAATTAAAAGATTAGAGAAAGAATGGAAAAAGAATAAAGACAAGAGATTTATAGTGATTCAGGTATTAACCAATCCTATATCCACTCCTCAATTCACCAATTGGGTGTTTGACTAAATCACTAGTATTTTACAAGCTCATACTCAACTTAGTGTTTAGCTCACATCAAACCTTACAAGTGTTTTCCCAAGGCTTACACTAAAACCTTACACAAGTGTTGTATCAATGCTAATTCTCGAAACTTACACAAGTGTTTTATCAAGGCTAACAATCAAACCTATATAAGAGTTTTCTAAGGTTTATTTTTAAATGCAAACAAGATTTTTTTTTTTTTTATACAAAGGCTCACTCTTAAACCCAAACCCAAGGTGTTTAAAGCTCACAACAAACTATATATAAAGAAATAAGGAGTTAACATTTTTTAGAATTAACTTCGCAAGAGTTTTGGCACAATCAATGGTTATTCTCTTCCATTCAAGTCGATTTGGTGGTGTATTTATAAGCTATAATCAATAAAGAGACCTTACAAATAAAACTATGCCTAAATCTCTAAATTATGTTAGGCAGATCTTGCATTTAATACTTGTTAAATGAAATTCATGGTCAAGACAAGAATTCGCAGTCTCTATTTTGGACTGTATCTAACGGCTAGTGAAACATGTAGCTTGACATTAGTCCTTTCAAAAACTAGTTGTTGGATCTTTCTAACGAATCTCAAAAGTAGTTGTTGCTACTAAAATTCATGGTCTCTATTAAGATTGTGACTGCTACTAAGTTGTTATACCTACCTCGAATCAAATTAGAGTTTTGGCTTTTTTAGTTTTCTACTAGTCGCAGTCTCTACCAAAATTTGCTACCTTAAATTTTAATGTTCCAAAGGTTCTTTCAGACACCTGGCATAATCTAGTTGAAGACTTGATTCCTTCCAAGTGAATACAAAAGTAATGATCGTGACACTAGAAGTGACATACAGCGCAAAATCGTCTGCCCAAATTTATCCAACTCTTATGCAAGATAGCGGTCACAACCTTTTAATTCACTATTGCAAATTAGGGTGCAAATTTCAATATTTGAGATTAAGGCTTCCATTCAAATTTCAATGCAATCCTCGTTAAATATATGTAAGATTAACACCTAAAATTGACATTAAATCCTTTCAATCTATATTGTTAAGATTAAAAAAGAATCTTGACTTAGGTTTGACCAACCTAGTCTAACAAAATGTTTGTAATTAGCCTTAATATCTTTCTCAGCCCCAGCCATGGCCTTCACCACTTTTTGAAACTGCTATTTCATTTAATCAGTGCTTAGCTCAATTTTTAGGAAGCTCTCCTATAGTGTCATTCCATTTAACTTAACCTTCTTAGTTTTTGAAAACTACCCCTGCATTCCTTGATTTCCTACATCTTCAATGAAGTTGATAATCATGTTCTTAATGTTTGCTAAATTAATCCCCATATATCTCCCTTCAGTATAGCTACCTAGCATACCTTATCCCTATTTCGAATCCTCATGAGGCATGACTAGCTTGGCCTATTTCTTCTTAATAAACTTGTTTGTCTCCTATATTTGTTAATTTGACTAATACTATTGAAACAATTGGTCCCACTCTTCTTTAAGTAGATATTTCTTATCCTTTCATAGCCAACTAGTCTACAGGTCACACAAGACTGCAAAAAGATCCTCTTTTTCAACTTTTTTAACCTTCATAACCTTCTTGCCTTTCTCTTCTTCTTGTCTTTGCAGCCTTCTTCTTCTTCAGATGAGTCCCGATAATTTTAATATTCAAACTCTATATCTTAGACTTGTATTTATGTGAATGCCTTCTCTAGATCATCGAGTAACTTGATCTCTAACTATTCTTCTTCTGCTTCCTTGACTACTTCTCTTTCCCCCATAAAGAAGTTTCACAATGGCCCTCGATGATCTCTACTCAATACCTTTTCATGATCTCTACAGTAACCCAAATTGGCTTGAGTAGTTTGTGTAGTAATGGTTGAAAGTTTAGACACACCTATAGAATGTTTACCTTATCCCTACCTTAGGACAAAATTCATTTCCCTTATGATATTAGCCACTTTCGAATCTACACAATTGTCTATGACTCCAGCAACATGAAAGCCTTTGAGATGAGGGGCTACAACGCTTAAAACTTCTCCCACTTTAACACAAATGGTAACTATCTCCCTTTTATACAAAATGTTCACTTTTTTGTGTAAAATGAACAACACTCTTACTAGAGGATAGTCCTATGGCCTTCCTAATAACAATGAGAACATTATTGCTATGCCTAACATAGTGAATTCCACTATAGCCTTTACAATCCTATTTTCATAATGGTCTTAAAAACGCCAGTAGCGTGCCTTTTGTTATCATTATAGGCTTAGATAATGCTCTCACATGCCTCTAAATCTGTCATAAACATCCCAAACTTTTATAACAGCTTTAAAGGGCAAATTTTAATCCTCGACGGATCATTTACCATCACAAAAGGAGTTCGTCTTCCCTTTACATCAACTTTAATAAATAATGCCATATTATGATCCTTTCCCTTATAAAGTAGGTCCTTGTTAGAAAAAGCCTTTATTTAGGTTAGTCACCAAAGTCATCGCTTCTATAGGAGAAGCCTTTTTAAAAATAACTAGTTAAACAGTACTTCCACTATAGCCTTATTGTGCTCTTTTACTATAATCAACAACCCCCCACATGTTGATCCTAGTGGGGAGTTAAAATGGGGTTCACCTTATTGTCCTTCGCTAGAGGCCTCATTTCTTCCTATTCCACCCTAGATCTTTTTGGGTCTCTTTATATAGGGTAATTACTTTCCACTTCTAGTTAAATGGCCAACCTATTTCCCTTCCTTCTCCCTATCACTTTCTTCCCAAAAACTTATCATTCTCTTCCTCCTAACCTTCTTGATTTCCTCATCTAAACTCACCCAAGGGTTGATGCTACAAGCCACGACTACAACTTTTATAAAAAGCACCTTTTCAAAAGTAGCCATAACAACATCCTCAGGAATCTTAGAATTTATCATAAATGTCCCTTGGTTTGGTGAAAGGACATTGCGATCAATTGGGAGAGGATTCCCTTTAACTTTTTACATCTTGAATTTGGTGGAACAATCTATCAATGAGATCTTAAATCTCATGTATCAACTTGAAGCAATCATTTGTGTTATCCCCAGCTCCTTAGTATTAAGCATAGTAAGCATTTGCATCATACCACCTTTAGTAAAAGGATTACAGGGTAGCTTACGTGCAAGCAGCTTTAGCACTCCCTTCTTTTGCAATCTCTCAAATACCTTAGATAGAGACATACCCAAGTTTGTAAACTACCTTGTGAGTCGTACCATATTTTCATCTACCATTTTATTTCCCTCTCCTTAAGTTTTGGGTAGGTATCTTCTTCTTTTGGAGTATTATTCATTTGACTTCATCTTTAACTCCTTAATTTGTACTCTTATTTCCTAAAGATCTTCAAAATTCTATACCAATATCCCTTTAATCATAGTATTAATGTTAAGGAGAGCTCCTCTAATAATAATTCTAACTTATTCTCTCTCGATAGGTCATGTTATCACCTCAGAGGCTATCTTCTTCCACCTCCTCAAGTAGTCACTAAAGTTTTCCCCTAATCTTTTGCCTCAATGATTATATATCTTAGAATGTGACTTACAACTTTTAATTACATGCATAATGCTTATCAAAAGCCTTCGTCAATTCATTCTAATCCTTTTTTATTATCCTAAGTTGGTTTAAGTACCAAGTTTTTGCCTACCATTTTAATGATTACTTAAACAACTCCAACATTATGTACGTTAGGACTCTATATGCCATTATGACAAGCACATATGAACGAACATGGTTTTTGGCATTTTAGATCCTTATGAACTTAGGGAGTTTGGGTATCCTAAAATTAATGGTCAAGCTTGTGAGCCAACGATTCTTCAATGTCAATGCCCTCTTTTAGACCTTTTGCACCCAATATCTTTTGGATCTTCTCCAATTATTTGGTGAACCTGTCAAACTGAGCAATCTCCTTTTCACTATATTATTTTTAGGAACTATCGTTGTAATAGTTACCTCTTTAGCTACTTTGCTCTTATGATATTCTATCCATCTAGAACAAATCATTATGAGTCTCTATAGGTGCTTTCCCTTATCAATCCTTATAGTAGAGTTCTCCCCTTTCTTTAGGATGACATTGAGGCACTTATTCACCCCCTCAATGATCCTTTCCTCAATCATTTGGTTGAACTCAAACTTTATCCTTTCCATCACTTTTAGTATCAACTATTTTGGTCTTGAATTGGGCTAGGTGCATTACTCTTCCTAGCTAGCCTTTTTCCTCTTCTTTTTCATGAGGGTTTGGATGGAGCTATGATGGCTATAAAATAAGGGTTATTAGGATGAAGCATGTATGAATAATAAAGCATGTAATGCACACATCATTTACAAAATATACGTCTAATCTTATTACTCTGACACATGAGGTCTAATGGCTCTTTCCTAGGTGTGATCTTATTCTTTTATCAACATGGGATAGAGAGCATGTAAGGTCCTTAGGATTAAATAAGGTTAAGTTTCAAAAGAGTAGTTTACAAAATGACTTACGAAATATCAAAATAAAACATTTACACAAGAAGTTTCTTTACATGGATAGTAAGAATGCATAATGGCAAAGAATCCCTTTTGTAATGGATAGAAAGGATGTATATAAGTGTTTACATAATGAAAAATAAAGGTATTTACATGAGAAAGAATATTTACATTGTGGAGGTAGGGAATACATAAATTTTACATTAATAGGGAAGGGGATTACATTGCATATTTACATGAGGAAGACTTAAACATTTTCTTTAGAGACTTCAATTCTCCTTAGGAAAGAATGAAAACAAAAAGGGCAAACTATTCCAATTAACTATTGGCTCCTACATACTCTTAATGGTTAGGTATATTGTTGTAATTAATGGTTCCTACAAGCTTAAGGGATAATTGTTATATACCCCTCACTTGATATACTCAAAGGTACTTGGTTCGCAAGTGATGAACTCCCCTCACCATCTCCTAAGCCTGAATGAAGCTTAGTTTCAATTTTAAAGAAATCTTCAATTGTCTAAAGAGCAAACCTAGTGCATATGATCAATAATGAAGGCTAAATGACCATTACTAATAAGGATAATAATGTAAAAATGAACTAAGGATTAGGTATGAAGTCAATAATGTTAGTCTCTAGTGGAGTCACCACTATGAGCACCTTGATTTTGTAATTGTGCTTAAATAAGTAGAATCTTACTTATGACATAGTCTTTTATCGACCATCAGAAGGCATTAGTATAACTTCAATTTATGGCTTGTGTTTAGGATCATCGGAGAACCTTTGGGAAGGCTTCATAAGATATGAAGCCCTTATGGAGAATTAAATAGTCAATGGAGGACCAAGGCAATATGAAATGTTGGTTTCACTCCTAAGTCTAAATAGAGTCGCCACCCGACTTTGATCAAGATAAAATGTTGGGTAAGGATGGATCCTAAGACCAATAGGTCAATTAGAAGTCCTAATCCATCTTCACTCCATCAAAGATTGAGTTTATGAATTAGATATAGCATAGGGAAAAGCTTAGACACCCTTAAAATACCTATATTTAGGGATCCGACTTTCAGACATCTTTGGTTCATATTTATAATTTCAGTCATATTATTAATTAGTCCATTTAAAGGTCCTAAAACATTCATCTAGCATGTCTTAAATCATTTATATCATCAATCCATTACTAACATTCACCATGGGAAGGGAGCATATACATGATCACAATGGGGATTAACATATATATATATATATATATATATATATATATGAAATATGCAATGAAAATGTATCTCAACCGATAAAAAAATACAAATTAGCACCAATTCATAATCAAAACAAAGGTCTAAACTACCCTAAGGTCTTATAGAACCAATAATAAAAAGCAAAGATTCCCTATCATAGCTAAAAAGACAAATCAACCTAACCCACCACATTCATGCATTATAATCATACCACCATCCAAGTTAGGGAACCTAATCATGCATCTATGTCCATCATTCACATACTATTAATAAAATCATCATGGCAAGCCATATATGGAGCACAATTATAACATGGCAATAGCAATATTAATGCATGATGCATAGATTTAGTAGAATGCACATGGAAGATAAAAGTAAAGCTTTGGGCAAGGATTTTGCTTATTCATGTCAAAGGCATCTCTAAAGATATCTCTAGCTTCTAATAGGAGTTAAGATGCCAAGCAAGGTGGTGTGACATTTAAAGGAACAAGGCCATGAATTCACATTATCAATCAATTATAAAAAGAAAAAGAAATGAAGGGGGTCCTAGGGCATCAAACCCTTTCCCATTTTTATATGAAATCACAAAATGAATTTGGGGGAAGATGAATAAGCTAAGTAGCTATCCATCCTCTTCTATTGGTAAGAAAATAAAAGCATAAGAACTTATAGAAACCAACATATTAAAACACTACAATAAAGTGGAATCAAAGGGTCATAGGTGTGGTAGCCCCTCTTCTTATAATATTCTTAAAGACATACACATAATATTTAAGAAAAATAAGGGAAGAAGCTTGAAGCATGGATTTTGGAAACATTAAAAATATCACATTTTCTTGATTCTTGCCCCTCTATTAAAAGGATATGGGTTATAGGACTTAAGACCTATCTATTCCTATTATTAGAGCTCACAAGAAAATAAAATCCTAAAGAAAAAGCAAAAGGAAGAAGGAAAGAAAATTGCTAGTTATAATTAAAGATGGCTAAACAGACCAACTGGTGGTCTGTACAGCCAAGCTATTGGTTTATACAAACTATGAAGAAGTTTATACAAACCTTTGGCACTATAGTTTTGAAAACGAAGAAGGAAAAGAAATAGAAGAATAAGAAGAAAAGAGTGACCTTAAGTCTTGGATGCCTTTTTTGGTATGCCTTGCCCTTAGAGGCACTATAATAAATCAATAATCTTCCAAAATTCTAAGGGAATAATGCCAAATAAGTCACAAAAGCATGGTTTCTACCTTAATTCTTAGATATAAGTGTTGGGTGTTTGAATTTTTATGTAATAGGGATGTTTTTATGGTTGTGATAGTGAGTTTTTGCAGAGTAACCTTAGGGTTTCCAAGTCCCTCCCTCTTCCTCAATGGAAGAGGTATTTATAAAGGTGAAGAGTGTGCACCTATGCGCAATGGCGTAAGTTACACTCAATGCTCAACCTCCAATAAATAAGATAAAGGAATCTTTTAGAGAACTAGGATTTCAAGTTGTTTGTACATCCAAGGAATTGTTATATAGACTTAAGGTCAGATGTATAGCCATTAAGGGCCAATGGTTAACTATTCCAGAAGGTTCTTCCTATTCAAGTTTAACGAATGTCTATACATCTAAGAGGATGGTTGTACAAACCTCTATAATTTGTATAGCTAGTAGATTGTTTTCCTCTAAGTTTCTCAAGGTTTGGTTTAGTTGGAAGGTGGGTTTGATCCAAGGCTTCTTCTAAGTTTTTGTTCCTTTATTATACAATGTATCCTTTATTCTCTAGGAATAATTCAAGCAGTTTCTCATCTTCAAGCTTACGTCTAAAAGACCTAGATTCTAGTTCTCACACTTTTGTAGTTAACTCATAATGATCACCAAATAAAGCCAAGCAAAGCCATATATCTTCACAAAAATTGTAAAAAATTTGGTCCATTTAGCCTTATGTATAGGTCTAAGCATAATTCTTCACAATCCTCTCCCTATACTTAAATATGGCATTCTGCTTAATGACATGCATCCTTAAGCTCAAAAGATAAAAGAAATAGTTCTTTCTCATCTTGGTGGAAGGTTGGTGCATTCAAATTCTCCAAAATGCGATTAACTCACATTTTAAATTAGTACTAAGAAAATAAAAGAATTAAGCATCTAACATAAGGTTGAAGAAAAATGGAACATAAAATAACCAACAAAAACATGAAAATGCAAATTAAAGTCTAATTAAAAACACAATCATTATACCATACATCATTGTTCACAAATAAGATAAATCAACATAAACAAACAACTAAAACTAGGTGTTAATACATGCACCACGCATCACCAATACTTTATATAAGCAATAAATACATCCATAACATCTAAAGAAACCAAAATACATTATCTAAAGAAAGGCATAAATAAAATGAAGGAGAAGCCAGAAGTGATGGCAAATAGATGTTAGCATACTCCTAATATTGTCTTAACTTGATGTCTTTATCCCTTTGAACCCTTTCTATACTTAGAAATCTGTCTTTCATAACATCCAAATGATAAAGAAATTTTTGCCATGGCTCTTCTCCTCCTACACTTGTTTTCTCTCTTTTTCACTTAGAACGAGGTCTAAGAGGTGCTCCAATAAGCTCATCGTCATGATTATACTCATCCTCTAAAGAAAAATCTTCCTATTTTAGTGCCCTACTGCCACTTTCTTCCCTTCTAATCTTTTTCAACTTTGTCAACCTAAGCTCATAACATTTGATCATGACTATCCCTATTCTGCCAAATGTAATGATCTCAAAATTCTTCATGTTAGGTAAAGGCTTCTCATTGGTTTGCATGCGATCAAAACCAGTCAAAATAATAGCCAAACTTGTAATAATGTGTCCTAATCCTACCACTTGCCTACGGTATTTCACCATACTCATCAAATTTTGAAAAAGATAATAGTTTGTAGAAACTTTCATCTCATTCTCAATACACCATAAAAAGAACAACTATTATTTTGATACCTTAGAGCTCTCTTACTTCCCAAAAATGGCAAATGCAATGAACTTATGGATGACCATATATCCCTAAAGGCTCTACTAGTAGCTTAATGGTCGTTCAAAGTGGTGATACTTGAAAGTGAGTACTAATAGGTAGTATAATTAAAGGTCTCATGTTAATCACATGTTCTACCTCTTTGAAACCTAAAGGCCTGTCTTGTAGCATTTTGATTGATCTTAAATTGCCTCCCAAAAAGCCTAAAAGCAAAGATAAACTTATTAGGATCATCAAAATGTAGCATAGTGAAAAACTCTACATTAAGCTTCTTGTATGTCATAAGTGGTGTCAAAGTAAACTTAGTCCAATCCAATCTCCCTAGCTTTCTTTAATCTTCTCACTAATCCCAAGTTGAATTAGAGTCAAATCATCTAAAAATCTATAAGAAACAATTAAGTGAAAGAAACCTCTCACATTTTTTTTCATTCATGATAGGTAAAGGACCATTGTATGTTGAAGCTAAATCCCTCCTTGCACCTTAGATTTACTTCCCATTTGCCTTTGATGATGATGCTTTTAAGGCCATGATTTTGATTTGGAGCTGGTGAAGAGAGATGGAGAAACTTAAAAAAAAAAAAAAAGCTAAAACCAACTAATGGAAGAAGAAAACAATAAAAAGAAGAGATCTAAAAAGACCAAAACTTTGGTAGATGTTTGTTATAGAGATAAGTGTAAAATATAGAGGAATAAGAAGGTTTATATAGAGTGGTGAGGGATTACAATTCAGTTAAGGAAGTTTAAAGTTCAAATTTACTTATTTCCCCTTCAAATTTCCTTCTATTTTCTTTGAAGGTCATAGTTATGCAACCTATGACACATGTTACAGGTGCAATAACTGAAGTGGCACTTGGTTCGCATGTGTATCACAACCTATGATGCTTGTAACGGTTGGGACAATGTTCTTTCGCCAACTGCATAGCTTTATCGTAGCGCGATCACTCTTCTCCTCTTGTGATTTTCTTCCTCTCTTTGGCAAATTAACTCAAACACATCCTAACAATTATAAAAATGATGAAAAACATAAAATAGACCTTCATTAACTATAATTGTCATACGAAAAGTGAAATAACATCAAAATAACCAAAATCAAACCTATAACTAACACATTAATCGTAATAAACAAAGAACAATTCCTACATCTAAAATTCCAAATCCAATTCACATAAAATTAAATCCAATCCCAAGAATAATTTCTTACAATTTCTTATTCTTACTTTTTCCTTGGCCTACCCCTTTTCATTATAGGTTTGACCGTTTACCCTTCCTTCTTTTGGATGGCAATTTTAATTTTGCTTCCTATTTTTCCTTTTCTTCCTCACTTTCTTCCTTATTTAATGTTTCTTCACTCTTTATTCCCCTTCTAACTACTATGTTCCTTTTCTCTACTGCCACAATCATCTTAAGAGAAAATGCGTATACATTTTACCTTGGAAATGCTTTATGGTAAGCATAAAATGTTGTAGCTTGTCGAGGAGTGAGAGTTTTCTTTGGCGGAGGAGGAATTCTATGTTTTAGCATCCTAAGAGGTGATTATGGGTTGGATGGGGAGGGCTCCACTTTGATCTTAGGTTGATTGGGGTCCATCTTCTCTTTTAAAATTGCTACTCATGATTACAAATATAGCAAGAGCAATAAATAGGCTGCATATATAAGCAAAGATGTCTTACCCTAATCGCTATGGGAATAGGAAAACCAAATCCTAATGGGTTTTGGATTACTAGAACTTTTAGAACTAATCCTACATGGCAATGCTAAAACAAAGCTACCTAAACTTTATCGAATTCATTATTTTGACATTGAAATCATTAGAAGACAATCCCAACAATTATTAACAATATTTTTTAATGAAAATTTTAGGTAGGCAATAATCAATCATTAAATATAAAACTAATTACCAAATGAAATAGTTATCACCTGATCAAAAATTTTCTCAAACTGAATTGCTTTAGTCATCATTATTTTCTTTCCATCATCTCCATTGTAAATCTAATCAAATATGTAAAACTTTATTCAAGAATGGAATAAAAAACAATAAAAGGAATTAAACGTGCTAAAAAAATAAATGACTAAAATCTTGGTTGCCTCCCAATAGTGACCCTTCTCATCCTCATTCTTGTAAAATGGTGAAGTTAAGGACCTTTTCATTCTTTTTCGGCTTCTCGCCATATTAAAACTTGTGACATTGTCTATTCACTTTGAAAATTTCCCCTTTTGACTTTTGATATCAATAACTCTATGGAAATAAACTTTCACCAATCTAAACGGTCCCTACCATTTTGACTTCAACTTTTTTAGAAATAATTTCAATGAGAGCTAAAATGCAACACTTTTTAACATTTTTGAAAATTACAATGAATGATATGTTTGTCATGCCACCTCTTTGCCTTTTTTTTATAGATCATGTCATTTTTATATGAGTTCAATTTTTAGTTCCTCCAACACATTAAGTTACAGTAGCCTCTTATCTCCCACTTCCTTTCAATCAAAGTTAAGCTTGGGTAGTTCTTTACTCTCTTCTCTTACCTCTTTATTAATCTTATCTATCTTCTTTTGCACCATTAGTTTCTTTAAAGCATTGTGTACATCAAACTCCACTTACTCATCTCCCACTCTCAATGTCAACTTCCTTAGCTTAACATCCACAAGGGCTCTACCTGTGGTTATGAATGGTCTCCTAAGAATGAGTGGTATCTCACAATCCTCATTAAATTCAAGCACCATAAAATCAGCTTCAAAGTGGATTTATCCATTTTGATTAAAACATCTTTTATTACCCACATGAGGTACTTAACATATATATGTCCCAACTATAGTGATATCCTTATTTCCTTGATTTATCCTATTATCAACTCTCTAAAATAGATAAAGGTATCAAATTAATACTAAACCTAAGATCACAAAGAGCTTTGTTAAATCTAAATCACCAAAAATGTAAGGAATAATAAAAATTCTTGGATCTTTGACTTTTTTAGGAAACTAGTCTCACAAAATAGCACTACAATCTTCAATGAGGGTCACCATCTCACACTCTTCAAGCTTTTTCTTGTTAGAAATAATGCCTTTGAGAAATTTGACATAGGAAAGCATTTATGCTAATATTCCAAGGAATGGAATATTAATGTGTATTTTCTTGAAAACTTCATCCCTTTGACTCTTTAACATTTAAGGGAATGGAATGAGAGGTATAGATGGTTGAACTGATAGTGGTGGAGAGTAAGCTTTTTCTTTCTTATCTCCTTGCAATTCCTCCTTCTCATCTTCTCAAATTGCTTCATCATTTACTTATTGTTTAGACTCACTAACTCAGTTTCCACTTCTCTTTCACTTCTCAAAGTAATGGTTTTTACATGCTTTTTTAAGTTAACCTCTAAATTAGAGGACAAGCTCCCATGTTGTCTAGATGACACTACATTTGCTAATTGTCCCACCTAGACCATTAATGCATGAATGGATGACGAATGATGTTCACTAATTTGATCAATATTAGCATCCAATCTCTTTAAAGCTTAATCTTGAGCATTTATTATCTCATTAGTTTAGCCAACGTACTTCTCCATTATAAGCTCCAAACATGAATTCTTATCTTACTATTGGATAGAAGGTTGCATATTTTATTGCTTCTATGCCTGAAAACCTAAAGTGTTTGAGGTCTAAAGGCATTATTCTCATTCTAAGAAAAGTTAGGATGATTCCTTGAATCAGGATATTAGAGTAGAAATTATTGCCTTATCTATTGTTATAATTCTTCATATAATTAAATTGCTCAGCATTCAAGGGAGCAAATGGGTTGGCCACCTAACAATCTGTACTCATATAGGCACCTACTTCATAAAAGTTGCATTTACTCATCGATATAATTGGAGAAGTTATGGCATTGCAATTCATGGCACTGATTTACTTAGATAAATTGGCAATTTGGGCTTGCATAGCTATCAATTGATCAACCTCTAGAACTATAGCTAACTTTTTTGGCATTGATCTTTCATATGGCTCTATTGGTTGCCATCTCTTCAAGTAATTGATATACTACATCTTTTATGTTTCCCATAAATGCTCTTCCTATAATAGCATCTAATGTTCTCCTCAATGATAGGCTCAATCCATTATAGAAATGTTTGTAAAATAAACCACTTTGATAATCCATGATAACGACACTTTCTCAATAATTCCTTAAATCTTTCCCAAGTCTCATGAAGAGAATCTCCTTCCAATTAAGCAAAAGAAAATATGTCATTCGTCAATTTAATTGTCATTTTTATGGAAAAAACTTGTTTAGGAAAGCTTGTGACAACTGATCCCATGTAGTAATTGAGCTTGGAGCTAAAAAATGGTACTAAGACTTAGCCTTGTCTTTCAATAAAAAAGAAAATAAATTGAACTTGATAGCATCATTAGATACTCCTTTTTTTTTTTTAATATATCACAAACCTCCAAGAATGTGGTTCTATGGGTAAGTGGGTCTTCATGTAATGATACTCCAAACTGATTATTTTGAACCATCTAAATAAAAGTTGGCTTGATCATAAAATTGTTGGCATTCACAAGTTGTCTTCTAACACCAGGCTGAGGTTCATCTCACAATGGTACACCATAGTCCACTTGTTCTCATTATTGTTCATTATTATTGTTTGCCTTCTATTATGCTTTTCTAATTTTTGTCCTCTTCTACTAGCTTTAAGAGTTCTTTCAGTCTTAGGATCAAAAGGTTCAAGTTCTTATTCTACTCAATCTATAGTTCTAGTCCTTCAAATACAAGATGAAGAATTATACCTAAAACCAAAAAAAGAAAAGAAAATTTCCAAATAAAGAATTGAATTAAAGATTTCAATATTAAAGCACCATTTATCAACGGTGACAAATTCTTGTTTCTGAAGAAGAGATGTATTATTCCTAAAATGTCTCCCCTTCACAAGTATTTAGCTTACCAATAGCTGAAGTGTACAAATCGTACAAGTAATAATAGTGCACATTGAGTACAATATTGTCCCACAGAGACAAGCAAGAGTAAGAACTGAAATATAATTATTCTATTTTTATTTAGAACGTAATCAAATAATATTTGGGGTAACAACTATAATTGAAATAAAAATAAATAAACCTAAATAGATTATAGCAAAAGAAAAAAAGCAACAAGAAAAAAAATTTTATATTAATCAATCTAGCGCACTTGATCTCACTAATGTAATTTCATTAAGCTTTATTTTTCTAACGACAAGTTGGATTATGCAGTGCAACTATCAATTGTCTTGATGGTGTTTAATTCCTCTCTCTTAAGTAGTCACGCAACTTTGCAATTCTATTTCATAGAATCATTTCTCAATGTGAACTAAAAACATAATCACTCATTTAGATCTAGTAATCCTTAATGATAACAATGGGTTAAACGGGTATCTTTACTAGTCAATTAACCTAAGGAGATTGATTTTAGGTCTATTTTAATTTATAATCTCTCGATCTATAAAGGAAACGCAAATCATGCAATTGACGGCTAGTCAATTACAAGTATTAGGTTCAAAAAAAATTCACTTTTAAAATAAACAAAGATCTAATATTGTCATTAAAATTATAAATCATTTAATCTCTTCCATGGCTACATTAAGGCCCTAGATAAAAGATCTAGCCTAACATACTAATAAAGCAAGTCAAATTTAACTGTTTAAGCATCATCTTGAATATATAAAAAAAAAAAAAAAAAACAAGAAGAAAGAAAGTAGAATTCTCCAAAATAGCTTGATGATTGGTAAGATCTCCTCTTTTTTCTCTTTCCTTATGAAGTGATCTCTTGAACTCTTATAAAAGATCTTGAATTAAAGCCTCTTTTCACTTGTTTTCTTCTCTAAAAAATGCCTCTCTTCACTATTGAAAAGTCCCTTTTCACTTCCTTAGAAAACCCTAATATGTTCCCTTTTATACCTCTTCAAAAATATAGGCTAAAATATAGGTAGCAAATCACAGGCGTCATAAGTTATGACTTTTGTTGTTGTCATGACAAAGTGTAGCTCCTCTAAGTGTTGCAAGTTGTGAAATTTATTATGGTTTTAATAGAATGCTCCCTCCTCTACCCAAACAAAATTCCTATTTAGTCCTTAGAGTCGTTTGTTTGGCTTATTTTGCTCTAATTTCACTCCAAAACTCCTTAAGCATCTATCAAACACTTAAATGTGAGAAATAATATAAATGGACTCAAAATATCTTAAAGTCATCATAGAAATACATTAAATCAAGCCAAAACTCACTAAAATACTATGAATAAGTTAAGCCTAACATTTGTGATCTGTAAGGTAAGAATTTATGGTAGATCACCATATTTCAAGATAGCTTTAGCCTTCAATTTGAAATATATGCCATTATTTGTCACTATATGATATGGCACACCATATTGGGAAATGAGATTCTTCTTTATAAATCTTTCCATTTGCTTCACTCCTAATTTTCTAAATAGTTCAAGGTCTACATATTTTTACATGTAGTCTATTGGTACTATGATGTACCTATGGCCTATAGTAGATGTTGGTTTTATCTCTCTGATGGCATCCATGCCCTATGCTGTAAAGGGTCATGGTTAGGTCAAGTTCTATAATTTTATAGGTGGCAAGTGGTTGAGACTTTTATAGACTTAGCATTTATGGCAAGCATTGTTAACTTAATATAGTTATGTCCCATAGTAATCCAAAAATACCCCTATCTTAGAATCTTCCTGGCCAAAGTTATCCCATTCATTTGTGGATCATATACATCTGTATGTACTTCTTCCATAACCAATCTAGCCTTTTCTCTGTCAAACATCTCAAATGAATCCTATCGAGCATTCTCTTATAAACTATACACTTGAAAAATTACAACGTTAATCTTTTGATGGCATCTTTATTCTCTCTTTCTACACCTTTTTGGTAGATTTACTCTTTCTACATCTCTAGATGTCATAATACCATGGCCTCCCATAGCTCATTTATCACTCTTTTGCCTATATAACAAGTCTCCCTCAACTTGGTTACAAACAATGGCTTCATTAGCATCTTTAACTGTCAAATGGAAACTAAAGTAGCTAAAGCATCTTTGAAAATTCTAGATTCATAACTTCACTAATAGGTCCCAGTCAAAGTTGTAATAAATAAATGATTCTAGGTAGGGTGACAATGAACCACAATAATTTACGTTTGAATGAACTCCCATTTTTATTGCATAATACCAAAATTTAAATATATGAAGAAATAATAGACTCTTCTAAAAAATAATACCACTAATATTGAAAATTAAGACTCAAACAACTGAGTGTAATGAAATAAGTGACATTTATTCAAATAACCATAATACTAGCTAAAAAAAATTTGACTTATTCTTCACATTAGGGACTTAGGATTCTTGATTGGCATACGTTGGGACCTTTTTGGCCTATCATTATCTCTCTCCATTAATGGAACCTTGTTCGCAAGGTTTAATTTTATGAATTGCGGCCATAACTCCTAAGTTTGTTTTCCAAGTGGCATCTTCAAGTGGGAGCTACTCTCACGCTAGGTTCACCAATTGTGGAATCATCATCCATGTTACTGTCTCCTTCTAATAATAAGAGTTTGGCCCTTCGACATCTATATCTAGGAGTAAATTGATCATCATAATTAAAGCAGAGATCTTGAGGTCTCTTTTGCATTTCATCCTAATTAAGGCACTCCATGGCTAAAGGTGATGTAGTCTTCTTTGGAGAATTAGGAGTGAGTTAAGAAGCATTGAAAATGGGAAGTCATCATGTTCTTCTATTAACGAGTTAATTGTTCATCTCGCATTCAAGCCAAATGTATTACTTCCTTCAATGATTTAGGTTTTAACATTCAGATATCTTCTTTGATTTCTAGTTTAAGGCCACCCATAAAGGTTCCAACTAATGCCTTTTATGTCCATCCTTATGCCGGATTCCTAAGGTTTTCAAATTCTTTTTGATATTTGCATAAGGAGCGCACTTATTGCACCCTTGATTATGCATCATCAAAGTTGTCATAATTCTATGGTCTAAATCAAACCCATAGTTCTTCCTTAAAAATGGTCTATGTCACCTCTTTGCCTTCTTGATTATAAGCACATTGTAGACATTGCCACCACTAATCCGCTGCTCTTTCAAGATGGAAAGAGGACATCGACACCTTTTGAGTTTTAATGGCTCCTTGGTACTTAAAAAATAGGTCCACTTTATTAAACCATTCAATTCGGTCATCTCCTAAGTATTTTGGAAACTTGAATATCACTAATTTGGATGAAAACATCTGCCTTGCACCTTTTGTTATCTTTGCAAATTCATCTTTGTGGTGGCAAATTCAACCATTGTGGTCACTAGCATGGTTGTTAGACCCTTATTTGAAAGTAAGGCTGCAAATAGTTTGTTGATGATGTCTTGCATCTATTAAAGCTTATTAGCAAAGACAAACTCCTTCGACTCATATTGTTTTGGATTCCTCCTAGCCCTACTTAATATTCTCAATTCTTTCCCTATTGGTTGTCATTATTAGGCAACTCTTATAACATTGATAGGTCCCAGTCAAAGCTATAATAGATAAATCATTCTACCTAGGGTGAGAATGAACCATAATAATTAACTTTTGTATGAACTCCCCTTCTTCTACATATTACTAGAGTTTAAATACATGAAGAAATAACAAACTCTTCCAAAAAAACAATAGCACCACTATTAAAAATTAGGACTCAAATATCTAAACAATTGAGTACAGCTAAATAGGTGGTACTTATTCAAATAACCATTATACTATCTAATAAATTTACTCATTTTTGTCGTCAAGTACTTAGGATTCTTGATTGGCACACGTTGAGACCTTTTTGGCTTATCATTCACATACTCAAAGTATGGCCTCAACTATTCTTTCTTTAGTTTTCATTCATCATTAACGTGAGAGATTACTAATATGAAGTCTCAAAATACCCCTAGTTCCTTAACTCCCATCATAGTTAACGATTCTAACCTAAAAGCACATGTCTCATTTTTCGCCATGTTGTTTGTCACTCAAAACTTAAGCTTCATACATTGGTTACAATTCTCCTTTGGGCAAGACAAGGATTATCCTGATTGCTTCTTTTCTATTCACTACTTTATCAAAATAGATCTCACACCCTTGGGTTTTAATTGCCTTGAAATTTTCATTAGGAAATTCAAATGATTCTTGCTCTATTATGAATGATAATTTGAGAAATACAACTTCAAAATTTTAAAATTAAACCTAGAAAGTAAAAAATAAAAAATCAACTGAATCCATTCTGAGTCATCTTGGTTGATAGGTTTTGACCAAGTTAGTGGGTTCAATCGGATGAACAAAATTTTGATCGAATTGTGTTTAGTTTGAGCTAAGAAATTAACTCAAACTAGGCAAAGGTCTAATTCCTAAAATTTTTCTAGTTTGATCAATTTGAATTTAAAAATCAAAGTAATTATTTTGTTAAATTCTATAATTTTTTGATATAAAGGTGCATAATATTTCATGAAGGAAGTTATATCAGAAAATTGAGATATTACTCACACTAATGAATATATTTTGTGGATTAATGAAATTTCATACAGTTGAATATATTATGCAATTTTTTTATTAAATGAAAAATTTATTTACTAAATAATCTAAATATTTAATTGAGAAAGTTATACTAGAAAATGGACTTATAACAATAGATTTATTATTTGGATTAAGAAATTATATAACTAAATATTGTACAAGTTTTCATTTAAATAAGTAATTTACTCCCTGAGTTCGATAAAGTTATAACCAATTATTTAATTTTTGCATTAAAAAATTTACATGAGGAGATGTACAAATCACTCTTGTTAATAAAAAAAAAAATTGTACAAGTGAATATATTATGTAATTTTATATTAAAATGAGTAATTTTTTATTGAAATTTATAATGGTTCATAATTTTATAATAAAATTAATTCATGGAGATTGAGGAAAAAAATATTAGCGGCATTGAAAAGAGGCACTGCAAAAAATACCCCCAATAGTGTATATATGTCTTGTTCTTTTTGAATTGAATATGTGCCGTGTGTGATTAGAGTACGATCAAAGTATTCATGTAAGAAAAAACTGAAAACGGGGAAACACTTAATGAGATTTGAAAAAAAAGAAATTAATTAGTAAATACTGTCAAACTTTAAAAAATTACGTTATTTTTTAATTTATTTATTTTTACTACACGTGCATTGCATGTGATTAAAATAATTATGATATATATAAATTAGTTAACTTTTTAATTTTATATTCATATAAATTAAGATAATAGATTATAATTTAAAGTTGTATATAATTTTTTATTAATAAGTGAATGAAAAATAAATTTAAGATAAAATAATGAGAAAATCAAATTTAAAAACTAAATAACAGTTGTAAATTAACGATTGTTAAATAAAATAATATCAAGAAATATAGAAAATATTTTCATCGCTCATTATCAATATACATATTTACTATAATAATTAAAATATCAAAATAATATTACGATAATATTTTTGTTTATAAATATATTTTAAAAAAATTATATAATAAAATTTAACATTTATGAGAGAAACACTTTTTCTTAACAATATTTTTAATATAAATTTTTTATATTTTCATTATATTATAAGATTGTACAAAATTTTTTGTGATACATATTCAAATCTCTTTAGATAATATTGTATATAACTATTCATGCAAAAAATATTTTATGATAAATAAAATTTAATATTTGATATGATCTAATTTTGAGTTTTATTGATGGTCATAGCAAAATAGAAATGTACTATAAATTATTTTCTTTTGAATCAAAAAAATATTTTCATTTTTTAGTTAAAGAGAAGAATTCTTAATAAGAAATATTATTGTTTTGCATGTTGACTCATGATTATTTTAGCATGTATTACATTTCACAAAAATTCTTACAAACTATCTTATCATTACAAGCCATTTGATAAACCCAAAGTGAAGTTATACTAGTTATAAACTCGCGCATTGTGCGAAATTATTACAATAATAAATTTAATATTTATTTTCATTAAATAATTAGTTAACTAATTCAATGACTAATTATTATTTTATAAAAAATAATTATCAAATATGTAAAAAAATTAAATAAAGTTCTTAAAATTTATAATTATGTACCAAAGTAATTTATAATAAAGAATTATCTATTAATCCATACTTTCAATCTTATATGATAAAATTTCAAAAAAAAAATTTGCTAAATTTGAATGAAATAAATTCCTAGTAATCAATCAAACAAATAATATTAGATATTTCATACTCAAAAATAAAATTAATAAATAATTACAAATTTTATATATATGTGAGATAATTATAATAAATGATTGTCTATTGATTCATACACTTAATTTTATGTTGCACAAAGAAAAATTTATTAAATTTGAATAAAGTAAATTCTTAATAATCAATCATACAAATAATATTAAGTATTTCATAATCTAAAATAAAATTCATAAATAATTATAAATTTTATATATGTGAGATAATAATAATAATAATAATAAATTATTTATTAATTCATATTTTTAATCTTGTGTAGCATCGTTTTAAGAGAAAATTTATTAAATTTAAATGAAATAATTCATGACAATATATTATACTGTTGGTAGCTCTTATTTTTAATCTTGTGTAGCATCGTTTTAAGAGAAAATTTATTAAATTTAAATGAAATAATTCATGACAATATATTATACTGTTGGTAGCTCTTATGTAGTTGAATTATGAACAATAAATATAATTAGTTGTATTTTTAGTTTCCTATTTAAATAAATTTTTACTTTTTAGATTTTTCTAATTTCCTATTTAGAAATTTATTTAATATAATTTTAACTTCCTATTTAAAATTTTTACTATTTAGGTTTTTAATTTCCTATTTAGAATTTTTTAATTTTTTATTTAAATTTTTAACAGATAGTTTTATTGCATAACATAAAATAATGACATATGGTTATGCTATATATATACAAAGGTTATGCAATTTAAAACTAATTTTGATACTAAAATTAATAATATATATTAATTTTTAAAAATTTTAAATATTTAAAAATAAATTAATTTGCAATACATTAAAAATATAAATTTTTAATTTATAAAATGATCATAAAAAGTTAGACTATAAATATTTTATATTTATATTTTTTATTATTTAATATGAAAAACATATTAAAAATAAAAAATTTAATAAGTCTTGTTGATTATTGGTGGCAACCAATGAATGGTGTTAGTGGTTAAAGATAATTAATGATAATAAGTACATTAATAAATATATATTTATATAATTTATTTTAATTTAAAATAACTTATCAAAATGCATAAAATGAATTTTACTTTTTAAAAGAGGATGTCATTTAAAATTTTTTAATTTTTCATTAATCAATAAATTTTTTTTATCGATCAATGTTCTTAACATTAAAAAATATAAAAAAAATATTTTCGTATTCGAAATAAATGGAGCCTAACATATATTTGATTTCCCCTTCATTCTTCTAATTAAATTTAATTGCTAATCCTCTAATTCAACCCATAAGAATACAAATTATTTGTTACCCTGTAGGCAGACGACTCAAAACATCATCCCCCCTCTCCTTGCATCAACTTCTGTAGCAGTTAGCAACTTGCATAGAAGGTGATTTCTGCTTTCGTGGGGGATAAATAGAGGTATGGACCGCTATAGTGCAAGCGTCTTTACCTTAGATACCCGCCATTCTGCTTCTCAATACCTTTGTATCTGAATTTAAATCTGTAATTTGAATGAACAACAGGAAGAACGGCTGAACTAGAGAGAGACTTGCAACACCCATTTCACGGCCTACTGAAACTTCCCTGATGAGCATTCGAGTTAAAGATTAGAAACAAGCAACATTTAGACGCGTTTCTCCAGTCCATGTATGGTAGGACGTTAAAGAATGCAATACCAAGCACAGAACACTATGAATTTCATTCTCTTAGAGTAACTTAATACAAGATATCCTACATGATCCTATATACGCCAGTTATCACTCATTGCATCATGCCTACAAAAATTTGAGCGCATAACTGAATAGCCTGGAACACCAGTAGCCTGAAAGAATTGTAATGTTCCCCTGTTTCATTCTGATACTATAGCTATCATTCATTCTCACTCACAGGATGATCTGATACAGTTTCCTCTGATGATATCTCCTCAACATCAGGCAGCTTGGTCTGGGAAGGATCAGACTTTGTCTTGGTTGAATCACAACTATTAGGTTGCTTTGGTTCGTCTTCTGGAAGCATGCCCTGCGCATCAGGAGAAGAGCTCTGTGTATCCTTACTGTTCTCCCCAAGGCCTTGTAAATCTGAAAATCCTACTTGGTTGACAGATTGTGGCAAGGGCAGTTTGCTTTCAAGTAAGCTCGAGCTAGATGACAAATGTGGGCCTGGAGCCACACAGGAAGCTACCAATTGAAGAACTTCGGGAGAGGGAGACAATCCCATACTTGTTTTCTTCGGTAGGTTTAAATAAGATGATGCCAATGAGCGAACCATTTTTAAATTAGGAAAACATGAATTTGGCTCAGATTCATTCAATGCAAGCCCTGAAGTTCCAGGAATCACAGGTGCAAGTGGTTGAAATGTTGAGGCCAGCGGAATGGAGGAGGAAGAAGCATTGCCTTGAGTGCTGCTTCTAAAGTTATGCATGCTTCCTGCAATATACTGAGGAAACTGTCTGAACACATGTGATCTTCGCTTCTTTCGTTTCTTCAGAGATTGTCTTGGATCCTTTGGCTGCAATGGAGGTGGACCAGGTATAACAAAAGGAGGAATTGTTGGGTTATCTTCTCCATATAGTACACGAACTGATTGAGCTATTGCTGATACAGTGGGTGGCAGGTCAAGTTCTGGTTGCTTAGCAGGAGCACTTACGGCTTCCCGAAGCCAATGGGGTAGCTTATTCTTTGAAGAACTGCTTCCAACTATTTGTTTCCCCTTTGAATGGGAAATATTTAACTCTTTGTTTGGGTCTGAGAACAAAGGTGAACTAATGAGTTCACCGTTTCCAACATTATTTTGGGAATCACGCAATGTATTTAATGATCCATCAAGAAGACAGGGCAACTTCCCACACTTTATGGTGCCATTTTCCTCCTCCCTTCGCTGTAAATCAAAACTACTGGAGCAATTCAAACCCAAAGAGCCCAAGTTGCTTGCTCCAAAAGAATTGAGCAGAAATGGCATGTCAGTAGAAACACTTGAAGAGGGTCCTGCAGAACAATCTCCGGTAAAATTCATGTGAAATTTGTCAGAACTCCAAGTTTGAATAGGTCTAAAATTCTCGTTCTCCAAACCAAGTTGCTCTGATAGCTCAAAATGAGGCAGGCTTGAAGATGGCTCACCAAAGCCCAGTTTCATGTCCGTTAGATGGGCCTGAAACTTTGGTGGTGTAACAAATTTGCTACCATGCAATGCCCGTGCCATCATTCCGTCAGTAATGCTTGGGAACAAGGATGCTTTTGAGGATTTTGCCAGCTTCATTGCCATTGGCCCTGGCAACGGTGGTACATCCAAGATCTTCAGCTGTTCCTCCTCCCACCTAGCTGACAAATCTTCAGCACTTTTATACTTGGAGAATTTCAACCTGGGGTCTTTAAGCATGGCATCCCAATTACCGCGTCCATGTCTACGAATGCCTATCCAAAGGAAATCAAGTTCATCTTCAGACCAGCCATCTATTCTTGATTTTTTTCTATGCAAGTTATTTGATCCAGAACCGGTCCTCATCATTATGTTTTCAAGTACTTTCCTATGGTTTTCAGGAAATGATGGGAAAGTAGATGGTATCTGAGCCAAACCAAGTAGGGGAGGCACCTCCTTGTCTAGCTGATTATATCTTGTTGCACCTTCAGAAGAGAATTTCAAATTGGGCAACAAAGGCATTTCTGGAAGTTTTCGCATAGAGTCATTAACATCTTCATGTCTGCCCCCAAGCGATAAACTAGGTAATAAGTCATGATGTGAATTTGACATGCTTTTACCCAGTACTGAAAATCTAGGCAGCAATTTCTCATCAAAAGGTAAATTTAGCAGAGAGAATTTTTCCTGGAAATCAGCAAAACTGGAACTGGAGCTCTCAAAATAATCAGAACTCTTTCCTTGTGGGACAGGTGGACACTACAAAAAGAAAAGATCATAACAGATTATCATAGTCGCATGCACAAGTGGGGTACAAGCATATAGACGTTAACAAGATCTACAAACTCTGCATGTGTAAGTTGCAGCATAGGGTTGTGTGTGTGTGTGTGTGTGTGTGTGTGTGTGTGTGTGTGAGAGAGACAGAGAGGATACCAGATTAAATGGGAGCCAGCCACCCGACAAACTAGATTTAAGATGCTGTTGCAAGATTTCTGCTGATGCATCTTGAAATTTTGGTTTGTCAGGAGTGATCTCTTGATGTTTAACATCTGGTTCTACAGAAGCTCCGGAGGAAGGAGGCAGACTAAATGGAAATTCAGGTCCAGTTGCCGACTTGCTAGGTCTATTATTGGATCTTAAAGAGTTTCTGTGTGAAGAATCTAACTGATTAGCATTGGGAGCACAGAGACCCAGAACAGGTAACAAGTTGTAATTTGAATTGCCAGCTCCCTGACTCGGTTGACTTGGAAGGATGATACCAGATGCAGGATGGGCAAGAGAATTCACAGTCAGATCCATATGACTGCTTATTTTATGCTTTGTCATCCGACCCAACCTCAAGATCGAGTCAGCCTTTGTCTTAGGTGTATAAAATGGCTGTGGGAATTTGTTATCCTCCATGTCAATTAAGGAAGACTTCTCTCTGATCTTTTGAGCTAAATCCATGACTTGATCCTCTTTCTCATTGGCGGGATGATACTGAGATTGATGGAGAGATTCAGGTATGAGAAGTCCCTTATTGGGAGGATATTCTTCAACAGCATTCCGCTGAGCAAGCCGGTCTTTTTGCCTAGCACGAAGTTTAGCACTGTCCAAACAGAAGTAAATTACACAACCCACAATTTTAAACAGTAAAATATTAACTGCCATATTTGCCCTGTCATTCACTATGCATTAAATTTCTCATCTATGATTTCCCATAAAAAGCCTAACCTTTTATTTAAATAATGCATCTGGTTGTATACATATTTCATTAGCTAACCCTCCTTTCTGTAAGAGGAATCATAGTAATTCTGTGCTATCCAACTTGAAATGACCCACACAGAGAAAATTTCTCTTTGTTTTGATATGACAGGTCTTCAATGTAAATTAAAGCCTATCTTTAGAACTAAAGCCACCAGGCCAATTTGAAATCAAGATTCAGAATGATACTGCTAAATATTTAGCTATTTTGTTGTCCTTCCAAATTAGAATTTCTTTTACTCGTGCAGCACCTTTTTAGCCACCAAGATCTCCCTAGAATTTTGTGCTGAATAATCTAAACATCAACTTCTGCTCATAATCAAATATTTCAACCTAAATTATTGCTGGTAGTAAATGCTCCAAAATGTTCAAAATTTAGCTTTCTCTTGAGATCTTAAGTGTTGAATTAAAATGATCATATAGAAACAAACAAAAATAAATTGGACTTACTACTTTGCTTTCAGAGCTCGTCCAGCTGGTGTATATTCCCGCTCTGGCTCTGGTTCTCGTTCCTCTTCACCACCGCTCTGCTTTAGCATATGAACAATTGAAAGTGCTATTAATAAGAATTTTTTTAAAAAAAAAAAAAAACACACTTACACACTTGTTATGGTTTTTTGTAAGGTCACAATTAAGAAATTTGCAGTGTCATTTGAAAGATGTCACTCATTGGATACACATATGAGTGTAACTTGTGTGAGAATATATTGTTATGAGCGACACAAATATGGGATTTGCTCAAGATGAAGGTATTAGAAAGAAGAAAGACAAAAATGATTTGAAAATGAAGAAAAGAAAATCTATTTGCCTTATGCCAATGAAATATATCAAACTTTTAATTTGAAACTGACAGCACAAACTTCAGAGACATTTTTGTAGTTAGATATTATCTTTCCAGATTTTTCCATTTTATGAGTTCCAGAATGAATGAAACAAAATAAGATTTGACATTTTTCCATCATCACTTATAAAGAAATATGTTTGAGCGCATGTGTGTGTATGAGCGCGCAAGAGATAAATTAGAAAAAGAGATGGATTTCATGCACAAAAATCCAGGAAAAAAAACAGCTGCATTACTGTTTAATAATGAACACACTACAGAAAAAGGAAGTAAAATAACATAGCTTTAACCTTGCAACTGGCAACATCAAGGATAAACTTTTTAGCCCAGTCTTCATTAGCAATGCAATTCACCTGATACATTAACCTTGGGAAAGTGATCAGTTAATGTGGATGAAGCATATGAAGTGTACCTCACTCAATGTTTCACTTGGGTGTGGAGCATAAGCTTCCCTATATGATACAGCTTTCCTCAGTCGTTTTCCTCGACCGAGAGCTGCTTCCTCCTCACTTTGATATTTCTCCCATCTAAACACCCAGTAAAGCATATAAGAAAATTCAGAAATAAATCATTCCATAATTTAAGTCTGTCTAGAAAAGAATGCTTGCATAATTATAGCATGTTTGAAAGATTTAATGAGTGGAACTGAACGTAATATAATGAATAAGTCACAGGATAATAAACAATAATTTTATTACATTAAGCTCAATCACTATCTAACGAACATGCACTCAAAAATATGTTTGATTTGAAGTATTAAATAGTTTGGAGATAAGAAAAATGGGAGGGAGGGGAGAAGAGAGTGAGTTTTTAAATTATTAAATTTAATCTCAGTAAAAAAGAAAAGGAAATGGGTACTTTGAAGCTCAATTATGATTGGTCAAGCTGATTAATAAAATTGATGGAAGTTCAGTCATTAAACAAGTCAGTATAACTTATAACAAAGAGCGAGTAGAAAGCCTCAATAATGTTCTCGCCCGCTTTACATTAAATCTAAAATCTTTCATAAAGTCTAGTTCAAATTTCCTAGGCATTCCCATTGAGGCTCTTAGATTAACAAAAGAAACATACAACTTATTATCCTTAAATTTCAAGGTTTTTCCTTAAAAAATCAATCAATTGATTTGCCCATAATCATGTTAAAATATTCTTTAATTTACAAAAATAAGTGATGCAGGAAATCAGAGAAAAAATTTAAAGTTTGTTAATTTGGGATTTGAGCTTTAGGATGACTTCAGAAAATGAATACTTAAGTTTGAGGATTCCTGAGTTTGCAATGGGGGAATCTGCTTGCAAAGAAAGATGAAGAATAAAGAGAAATGGTAAAGAAAGATTAAAAAAGAGGGAAAAAAATAAAAATAAAAATAAAATAAAAACAGAATTAGAAATTTTAGAAACCAAATCTACAGCAAAATCAAACACTAAACTTTCTTAATATTATTTTATGCCTTGCAAGGAAAATATCATAAAACAATAAATATAACCATATGAACAGTATCCTATTCATAGAACTAAACTAACAGAAAATTCGTAATTTTAATTTTACTTAAACAAAGCCAAAATGATACTCTAAAAATTCAAACTTATAAGCTTATATAACAGTATGAACAGAATTGGGGTCAAGATAGCAGCACTTCAAACAGAGTGACCGCTACCATAACTTGGTTCATTCACTTTTTAAATTATAAACCAAAATTGGAACATCAACAACCAAGCTAGTACAGATATAACCGAATTAAGCAATAATTGTTTAAAAAACTTATTCAGAAATCACCTTTATTTCCAACTTTGGACTTCTAAGGTAAAATGTGCCAGAAAAATGTTAAACAAGGATGATCCACTTGTTGGGCCGAACATTATCAAGTTTAAATTATTTACAAAAAGAACTAATTTACGCATTGAAAAAATTATAGAATAAACAATTGAAATCTTGCGAAAATACTTGATCTATGCCAATACAAATTAACAAAAACAGTTATTACTGCCTTGCAGAAATGCCTTGATTCATCAACTGTTGTTAGTTAGTTCCTTTTTTGCTGCATTAAATGTAAAGTGATTACTTAATGGGATCTGAGGCAATCTGACAGATACAGCCACCAGCCGTAATTTAATACTAATTTCAGCTTTCCTCGAATTTTATTTAGTTCTAAAACTTGTTAAAGCTAGTTAGTTAGACCTATTTTCTATCCCTTCTTAAGGTCTTTTTTGGCCATATAAAACATGCATATCATAAGCAAAAGGGGGTTTCAGTGCATGAGACTTCCCACATCATAGGCCTTTGAGAGTGTCCATCTAACCTGCCTTCTCCTTTCAATGCAAGAAGCTCATTTTCTTGATTTGAACCAGTGCTGTCAAGTCAACGTAATTAATACTGTGTTCCCTCTATCCCATTTTAATTGTTTACTGTTCATTTTTGGAATGTCCCAAAATATATGCCCCCTTTAATTTAAAAAAGAATAGCGTAGGTTTTCCTTATTTACTCTTCATTAATATCATGTGGAAATGTGAAATTAATTGTAAATTTATATTTCAAGGCAAACAGAGAGAACGTAAATTCTAAAATTACAATGAAAGTTATAAAAGGAAAGATAGAATGAAAAATGTGAATTGGCATAATAATAATTATGTTCTCCTAAACTATGTAAAATGAAAGGCGACAATCCAAATGGAAACAGGGAGTATCACAGATCATCCCTGCACACATCCCATAATTTTCCTAATTCACTAATCTGATGAATAAATTGACATGTTTTCCTCATCTAAAAGATTCTTGGATTTTAAAATCAGAACTAGATCTTCTGAAACTTCCACTTGCCATGGTTTAGAATATAGAATCCCATAGCTTAAGGTGTTTTAACTTCACATTAGCATGTGTCACCGAACTATAGAGGCACAGCATGTTTAGTTTAGATCAGTCAAAAGTAATAAAATATCAATTTGAGAGCTACCATTAACTGCATGAGACACATATTAAGATAAAACTACCATCCGTTAGGAAAGGTATTTAATAATTTTAAATATTTAGCATCCTAATTCCCAACATTTATTCTCACATTCATGGCTGCTGCAACTAATCTCTATCAACACATGGTGGGGGTTGTCAGGGTCAAATATGCTGCAGTCAATCCCATACAGCCACCACATCTCAGTTTAATGTATCTATTTCATCATTTTCTTCACCGTTCTAACGCCCATGGATCAACTCTTACATTTCTCGATACATTTAATTTTGACAAAGATTTATATCAGCTCTCTCATGGGAAAAAATCTCGATGATATTGTTCTATCAGTATTGCAAAAGAACCTTCACTTCATTGGCAGCAATTTGAGGACATACAGGCTGCCATAGACTTCTTCAAATTTTGTCCCATAAATGATTTTCCTCCTGCACATAGGATGGTGCAGACAGACATTTTTCTCTCTTGCATGGCAAAATAACATTAAAACTTCAAGTTCTTATTTACAGCATATCACTCGAGGAAACATAAATACAGAAAGCTTTGAAAATCTGTAACTACAATTAATAGCTTCTCACCTTAAGCGCAGAAGCCTGTCCCATTCATTTTCTTCAGTAGCAGTCACCAAATTATCCTCTTTCCTGTCAGGATTTTGTCCACAAATATCATCAGCCATGACTGGAGGTGATTCAGCTGCAACTTGCTCTTCTGTTGTTTCATCATTCCATTCCACTGACTGCTCAGGACAAAATTGGGTTATTTTTAAATCAAAACCAAAAATAAACAGGATTTGATTTCTTTGTCTTCCTTACAGGATGATTCACTAGATATACAAATAAATAATAAAAACAGCAAAGGCATATAAAAACATAGAAAAAAAAAGTAGTACAGTAAGAACCATGAGAAGCATTAATGGGCCAAAAAATAGTTGCCAAAAAGCTACTTTAGGTGATCAAAAAAAAAAAAAAAACTAAGACCAAGCAAATCAAAGAACAAAGTAGGATTCAGTAAACCATCTTCCTAACCTGAGTCGATGAATTTTATCAAACATTATTAACTTGCAACTCTGCCATACACATGCTAAACAAGAATTCTTGTACCAATATTACTGTAAGATTAAAGCTTTCTATTGATAGTCCAATCCTAAAAATTGGCACCAAAATGCATTATACACCTGTAAAAAGTTACAAATCAGTTTTACCCATTAATTTGTTGGAAGGCAACACAATGCAGACAAAAGCAGCTCTCCTTAGCATACAAGCAGGTTCATCTCATACACATTTCTGAGAGGTACTGATGATGGCTGCACTTAGTGAAGACCATTCATAAATCAAACAGGATTGCAATTATTCAAATATCTCGGAGTCCACCCAAGTGATAATTCCACCAAATACTTTGAAGCAACAAAAATACCAATTTCAGTAGAAAAACAAACATCTCACATGATACAGAAAGCATGGAACTCAAGAAAGAGTATAATAAGGTTTACAAAATGTAGGATAATGCTTAGGTGCTATCAAAGAGATGGTAGGACTGAGGAAAACGCAACTATGGGATAAAAAAATGACGAGTAAAAACAAAAGTGTAATAGAGATTATACGAAATTGTGAAATTCAATCTAAGTTGAAGGGGGAAAGATAGGGAAAAAAAAAAGTAATTTATAAGGATACAATTCAACAAGTAATAATTTAGAGCACAGAATGTTGAGCAGTGAAGAAACACTAAACATGTCAACAAAATTAGCATGGCATATACAAATACAGACATATATGGGCTGTCTCCATGACTTGCCTTAACATCATCTTCTAATTAGGAGAAAATATTATTTGATTTTTAATTGCTCTTTCTTTGATTCTGCTCAAGCTAGACTAAAAATTCGAATGCATTTCTGCTGAAGAAAAGCAAAGATCATCTCTTCCTTTTTCAAGAGAATCCGCATAAAAAATTAGCAAGTCCTGTCTTCTTTCGGACGTATGCTACTCCATCCTGAGCATTACACCTATACCACCTCCGATTTGATGTCTAAAGAAGTCCATGTGTGTGAAGTCAGAATCCTCTTATTCTTTTCCTATTTGGAAAATAGGTTTTGGTATTCTTCCTATCAAATACTATCTTCCCCTAAAATTTTATCTACTTCCCATCAAATGGCTCCAAAGACTAGTAAATTCCCCTTACAACTACTGCTCACGGCACTGTTCACACTGCCCAATTTGCACTGCAAACGGGCAAAATTATTGTCTCTGAGCCTTGTTCTGATATCTGATCAACAGTTGTCATAGGCATACCAAGGCACAAGGCACAATAGGCCATAAAGCCAATGAATCTACTAGCTAAGGCAAGGTATGTTAGTGTTGCCGATAATCATGCACCCCAAATCTCTCTCCAACTTATTCCAGGTCATTTCTCTATCACCCTCCTTTGTTAGGTGCTCCTTTTTTCCCATACAACAGTGAAATATAGATTCAATTGTCCTACAATCGGGTTCATACTAAAGAGTCTCAAAGGAAAAAGAAAAAATAAAAGACCCACATTATCCATATTAAGTAAATACTAAATAAAACTCAGATTAGCTCAGGACCTCCTCTGCACCTCACTCTGCTTTGCACCTTGAATAACTACACCCGATTCATATTCATTTACCCTTCACAACCCTCATTGTCTACACAACTATGAACTACTCTACCTTTCAAATCATCCTTAAAGTGAGGATTAACTCTAACTTGCAAAGCTGTGTTACATCATTGTGATGCAGGTTTTACTTTCATTTCATGTTCAGAATGACAACAAAGCATGGATAGTTTCCTATGTTATAACTCATTAATATATTATAACCAAAAAAAATGCATTAGATTTATTTACATTAGTATAATAATCACCTTTACGGAGCCAAGCATGTCACTCTCAAAATCCGCTTCAGAAATATCAGCTGTACCAGACTGAAGGTTTGAACGATCGAGCAATTTTGCAATTGCACTTTCATCCCAGACAATCTTGTTTCCACCATCTGTACATTTATCCTTGTAAACATCCCCAAGGCCACCACTCTTTTTCCTCTGCTTTTGCTCTATATCTGTTACAGCCTCATCTTTGTTGTTATTATTTTCACCAGTATCTTTCCCATTCATGCTTGAAGAATCACCAAAAAGTTCCTCTGTTCCCCATCGTAGAATATCTTCCACTTCCTTCTGAGAACCAGACTTATTCACAAAAAGCTGGTCAAGCATCAGCTTTTTTTTAGCAAGCTGCAAGATGCGCTCTTCAACACTAGCACGGACAACAAGTCGGTACACCAAGAGTCTATTTGATTGTCCAATTCGATGTGCCCGGTTCATTGCTTGGATATCAGCATGAGGATTGAAATCAGAATCATAAATAACGACAGTGTCAGCTGTTGCCAAATTGATTCCAAGGCCACAAGAGCGCGTTGATAACAAAAACACAAATCGGCTTTTATCTTGGTTGAAACGAGCAATTGCTGCTTGACGATCAGAGACAGATACAGATCCATCCACTCTCTCATATGTTTTAGGCCCAAACTCTATAGTTAAATAATCTTCAAGGATATCCAGAAGTTTGGTCATCTGCGAGAAAATCAGCACTCTATGACCTTCCTTGTACAATGCTTTTAGCATGGAATGCAGAAGAGTCAACTTGGCAGAAGCTTTTATTCGCATTTCATGAAGGAATTCTATCGACCCAGAATCGGGTTCTGTACCTGGTATGAGATAAGGATGATTGCAAATCTTTCTCAACTGCATTACAATGTTCAACATAGATTGCTGAGCAACCCCTTTTCCAATATTCCGTAATATCTGATAATTTTTTGTCAGCATTGCTCGATAATATTCAGCTTGGATAGAAGTTAACTCAACAGGCACCATCCTTTCTGTCTTGGGAGGGATATTTTGCATGGCATCCTTTTTAAGCCGTCGAAGCATATGGGGAGCAACAAGTTTTTTCAATTCATCCACTTTCTCCGCAGTCGTAAGATCATTGAATTTCTCCTCAAATGAAGATAAAGAAGGGAATGAAGACGGCTGCAAAAAATTAAGCAAATTATACATCTCACCAATATTATTTTGAAGAGGGGTGCCAGTCAAGAGAACACGGTGTTGGAAGGAGAACGTATTAAGCAAGCTAAACAGTTTACTTCCTGAATTCTTTAGACGGTGGCCCTCATCAACCACAAGAACTTCCCAGGGAACTCCACGCAAATAGGAGGAGTCAGCAAGGACCATTTCATAAGTAGTTAAAAGAACATTGAATTTATAAGAAGCAGTTTTCTTATTCATTTCATTTGGATCACTGCCATGCCACTCATATTGGCGAATTATGGCCCTTGCTTTTGCACACCCATGATATTCCACAACATTGATGTTAGGAGCCCACAATGCAAACTCAGCAAGCCAATTAGGCATAGTGGAAAGTGGAACTAAGACCAAACAAGGCAAACAAGCTTTAAATTCAAAATATAGTGATGAAATAAAGGCACAAGCTGATACTGTTTTCCCAAGTCCCATCTCATCAGCAAGGATCACATTTTTGGATTTATGCCAGCATTTACGCAACCAATTCAATGCTTCAAGCTGGTGGGGAAACAAGATGCCCCCTTTTAGCTCCTTAGGTTGCTCTGAGAGAGTAATAATCTCAGTTTGATTACCATCACCCCTCCCCTTTATTGGATCATCCCTCATAGCATCCTTTTCCAATGTTTTCCGCTCTAACTGATGAAACATATCAATCAGATGAGAAGATTCTAACAAAACATGCTCATCCAATCTTTCCCAAGTGCATTCATCATAAGGAAGACCAGTCCATTTTACAAATGCTTCCTTTGAACCACCATCTTTGGATGCCCGGAGAGCAATCACCCTCTGAGGCTGCTTCCACTTTTCCTCACATATATTTAAAACAGCTGTTCCATACTTTGCCTTGTAATTTTCTAGTTTTCTCTTTGCAAGAACTTTCAGCTGAGATTCAGAAATCCAGCTATTGTGTATATGAGATTTCCCGACCCATTTAACTAAGAATTCAAATGATGATGTCTCTCCATTAGCACATGCAGGTTCAAGAATGGCAGGCTCCTCAGCTCTATTTTCACCAGAACCAATTTTCATTTCCATATCCGCATCTTTTCCAACTTTGGCTCCAGGAGATAAATGTTGTTCAGAGTCTTTAGAAACTGCAATAGCGTCTTGACTTTTGAAACAAATATTAAAACTCTCTACCATTACCTTTTCAGGTTGTTTTACAGAATCTTCAGTGACTTCTGCATTATCATCTTGATCTTGACCATCAATGCCTATGGAACCTGAATCCTTGACATCTGTCCCAGCTAAATATTTGGCATTTCCTTCTTTACAATCTTTACTAGCAGATCTTTTATAGACATGTATTTTTTCCACTTTGATGTTATTGTTCATGCCTTCTCCCCCATCAAAACTTTGGTTCATGACAGGACAGCCATCTGCAGGATTTTCAGCAACAGCTGCATCTGAATCAATATCACAACTTGAATTTTCCTCTCTATTTTGGGTTTCCATAATAAGCAATTCATCAGAAGGCAGGTCATCTAAGGCAATCAAGGATATGTCACGGGAAAAACTTGAACAGTCAGCATGAATTCGACATCCCAAAACACGATCAACCTGTCATGTAAGGATGAATGTCAGAATAAAAGTAGGGAAATAAGTTCAAATAATATGCGGAATGCATTTTTCTTCCAGACATAGATTGAAGAAATTCTTTCAATTTCTCAATGTGAATTGATTTACCTGTTGAAGCTCCGGGATAACAACATCTTCACATATTAGTGTTTCATCCATGTGACCTTCAGCTTTACCTGACTCATCCGATGGGTGCACAAGTGCCTCAGGAAGCTTCTGATAAAAATAATTTATATAATTGTAACAATCTAAACAGCAAACATTTTCATTTTCAACTAAAGCCACAGAGGGAACAATAATAACAGTGTGACAACATGAAGTATACTAGCCTGAAGAAAAATAATGCATATAATTGTAACAATCAAAACAGCAAATATTTTCATTTCCAACTAAAGCCACAGAGAGAACAATAATAGCAGTGTGACAACACGAAGTATACTAGCCTGAAGTAGATGGAAATGATCACATACACTATGAAATTTACATGCATTTGAGGACAATATAGCTTGCCTAAAGTAAAAGACACTAGGAACATCATCAGCAAAGGTAATCCAATAACTAATGAAGCACAAAATTTTGGCCATAACCACTGGAGCATCAAAAAAATGGAATGACCACAAGGAAAGTGCCCAAAGTACTACATTTAACCACAGCATCATTTACCAACCCGTGCTTTTACCATCTGCAGAGTTATTTTATGCTTTGAGAAGAAATTTCTTAGGAATCTACTTGGAAGGGGAAAATGCTTCACAGAACCTAATGTAAATAAGAAATAATACAATGAGAAAAAGATACCTCATTCTTTCCCTGTGCATCCAAATTTTTGGTTCCAGTACCATTCTTACATAATGATGCAGAAACCCCATGATTAACAGTTTTCCGTTTCTGGTGCAATTTACTACTTCCAGGTGTTGTATTATTGGCTTTAGATCCTCGTTTCTTAGAAGTACGTTTTCCCTTGTCAATCCGATGCTTCTTCACACTGTCCCCATTATTGCCTTCATGCCTTCTTTTTCTGTCCTTCTCAGAGGCAACCCCAATTGCGAGAACAATTTTGTTTCTTGGCAATCCATTACTACTAGACAAGTCATGCTTTCCATCTGATGCCTCATCACTTGGCCCTGATTTTGTTAGTTTAGAATGAGACAAAGTTTCCTCAGCAAGAGAAATTGACTTTCTGTCTGCAGGTGAATCAGGTGGAGACACAACAGGTTTATTTTCATCATCTACATTCACAAATGATGATCTACGCTCTATAGCATCACCAATGGATTGATCCATTGGCTTGGTACTACCAGATATGTCCAGGGAAGAATCTGGTTCCCTTTCACAGGATTTAACTCCAAATGTTAATAGAGATTTCCCTTTACAAGAGGATCTTCTTTTGGAAAGAATGGAGCTTCCAAAAAGCTGGGATACCTTGTCAGTGTCAGATGACCTCACTCCAGTCTTAGAATTT